>ML783638.1:12675-25404 GCA_009831015.1 Picea engelmannii | reverse complement strand
ATACCGAAATTCACTACCGGACTTTCTTCAAGGGTTGACATCAATGACAACCAACCCAATTAATCAACAATATCCCCCTTTGGAATTGATGGAAACACTCTAATCCAATACTGAATTCATGTCACTCATTCTCCCCCATTACCCTTACCTTTGCATTTAACTTGGAATCTGATAAATCTCCCCCCCTTTGTCATCAATGGCAAAGGTATCTTTTCATCCAAGGTTTCTCCCACTAACTGAACTGTCCTTGGGGATACTCCCCCTGACTGAACTCTTTCTGAAACTGATCTTCCAACATGAACTGACATATTTATGGTGCTTCCTCATGTAGATCTAATACATATAATATAAGCATTCAAAAGCATTCATTTTGGAGTTGAAATTACTCTGAGTCTCTGGCGAAGATACTCAAAGGATTCTCTTAGAAGGGGCTTTGTAAATATGTATGCCACTTGTTCTTTTTTTCCCACATATTTAACTATGATGTTCTTCTCTGCAACATGTTCCCATAGAAAGTGATACTTTATTGGAATGTTCTTTGTCTTGGAGTGCATCACCAGGTTCTTTGAGATAATGATGGCACTTGTATTATAACAATAGATTGGAATGGGATCAAAATACTCAACCTGTATATCTATCAGAGTTTTTTTCATCCATATAACCTGTGTACAACATGTTTTTGCTACAATATACTCTACCTCGTCTGTGGATAAGGATAGTGATGATTGTTTCTTGCTTAACCATGATACTAAACACTCACCCAAGTAGAACGTTGCTCCACTGGTGCTTTGTCCATCATCAATACAACCTGCCCAATCTGCATTTGTGTAGGCAATAAGTGATAGATCATTTCATTTTGGATACCATAATCCAAATTCTTATGTTCCTTTGAGATATCTGAAAATCCTCTTCATTGCTAATACATGTGATTCCTTTGGTTCTTCTTGAAATCGTGCCACCTGTCGAACTTCCTGCAATACATCTGGTTTGGATGTTGTCACATATAGTAAGCTACTAATCATTGACATGTATTGCCTCTAGCATGTAGACTTTGAATCATCATCTTTGCTCAACTTGCAACTGGTTTGCATAGGAGTGGTAACTAGTTTGCAATATTCCATTTCAAACCTCTTTAGCATTTCTCTGATATACTTAGTTTGAGAAATAAAAATTCCTTGGTTTCTTTGACATATATGAAGACCCAAAAAGAAGGATAGTTCTCCAAGTAATGAAATTTCAAATTCATTCTGCATATCCTTTACAAATGTTTGAATTAACCTATCATTAGTACTTCCAAAACAATATCGTCAACATAAATTTCAATTAATAAAATACTACTTTGAGTTACCTTGAGGTAGAGGTTGTTTTCTGCGCTTCCTTTCCATAGTTTGTAGGGAGTTTTGTCATTGTTGTTTCTAAGAATTACTATGTGTTGAATGTGAATTGTTGTATGCACTACATGTGTCCAAAAAAATCTGTCAATTTGGAATCCATTAGCATTGTTCGAGCCATTTCCTGTGTAATTATCATCCATTATGATAATTTTCCTTTGTCTCTAAACCAATCTATGAATCCATGCTCTCGTCCACTATCATATATCTGTCAAAACCTGCTAAGTGTTCTTACGAATCCATCTCTGTCCATACTGCCCAAGACTCTACTTGCGCAATTGTCCATAATGTTGACCCATTTATTACTATACTATCATGAAGTCTTGATTAATATATAAAACTATACTTCTGCTAACTGATTTCTCTAAATCTGTCTTCTCAAACTCTGCAATTTGCTCGAAGGATGGTTCTTTGGTTTGTCATAGCTATTGCATAGACTCCCCTATCTAATATTCATATTACCTTGGAGTCTCTAAGCCGGATGGCTCAGAACAATTCCTTCTCTAATGTGTATTCATAATCATCTTAATTGGTAGATTCATCATCATCTTCATTGGTATATTCATTATCTCTTTGAGCTCTGACTTCTTTCTTTCTATCTGTGGATTCATCTTTCACTACAATTCTTAAAAGTACAATCTTTTGAACCTATTCCTTATTGACTTGTCCTTCCTTTATTTCAGTTATTTTCCAAACATTTCTGTATCTGACATCTTTCCTTTTCTCTGTAGAATTTTCTTCATCTCATTGTATTGCCAATCTTGTGATCTCTGGTACTTGTTCTTTGTTCACACGTTCTTCATGTTTTCTCATCCATACTTTCTTATATATGATATCAGTGTTCTCTTTCATGGAAGTATCGATCATGCTTCTACAATCACTAGCTATGTGTCCATAGTTATGAAATTTGTAACACTAAACGTTACGTGTGGCCACATAGGCACTTCTTTCTTGAACATTTCTTTTATAATACCTACAATCTACAACCTTATGTCCAAAATTAGTACAATAAAAACAATAACCATAAGATAAATTTTCATACTTGGGAGTGAATGATCTTCTTTTTGGTGTATTCCTTCTGAATTTCTACCTTGAATGATCATGATCATGATTGAAGCTTATTTTTGGCTTGAACACAGATGGTCTTCTTGAATATGTATCTTCAATAGTTTTCTTAGATTCGGGTTGACCATAATTCCTTCCTTTGAGTACTTCTGCATAACTGTTTCTATTTTCTTCATTCTTATTTTCTAGCAACCTAGAGTGCTTCTCTTCATTCTCTATAATTGATGTGAATGTTTCTGTCTCTTCAACATTATTTTTGAGCTTGACAATTTTACTTCTCAATGTGACAACTTCTTCTTCAAGATTCTCAACCTCTTCTTCTTTCTTTAATATCTAAGACTTCATGAATTCTTTTGTTCTTTCCGCTTCTTCAAGATGAATTTTTCATGTGATTATTTCTTCTTCAAGTACTTTATCTTCTTGACCAAACTCTGACTCAAGTTGGTTTATATTGTTAGTTATTTCCTTAAGATGATCTGTCAATATATTCTCTCTTATTTATGCTTCTTCCTTTTGTGTTGCTATGTTGGCTTCCAAACATTGCTTTTGATATTCAAGATTTTCTTCAATCTTTTTGGCTTCTTCTAATTGAGTTATTAAGTTCTCGATGACCTGTTGGATTATTCAAAAATGTGAAAACTTTAATTTTGTTTCATCAAATCTTTATTGATTGACTTGTTTTCTTCTCTTAGTTCATCTAAAGCACTAATCAATTCTGCCTCATAATTTTGTTCTTTTTCAATTTGTTTTTCTGTCTCATTTCCTTCATCGAATTCTATTTTAAGATGTCTGTGCTTTTCACAATTAAAGAAAACCAACATACCTATGTTTATTATGTACTCTTCATCTTATGAATCTGTTTGACATGGTGAACATATTTCTTCTTAATATGTACCTTCATCTTCTTTGGAATTTTCTGAATCTGTGATGGGTGAAGAATATATGTCATATAACTTATCCCAAATTTCTTTAGTTGATGAACATTTACCAACCCTTTCTCTTATCAGATTAGGTAATCCTTCCCAGATGAAATCCATTGTTATTTTGTTATTCTTCTTCAATTCATTCTTGGTTGTAGTCTTTTCCCTTTTTGAACTATCATATCTTGTAATGAATGATAGCTAAATATAAAGCCCATGTTCCTGTAAAAATAATTTATTCCTTATTGATGCAGGAGCATCGCTCCAAGCCAACAACGTACCAGCCAACAAGGCACATTAAAGCGCCCATTCAATGGGAGAGAGGCACAACCCTCTCACCTTCATATTTTGAATTTGAATTAATGTAATTAATGATTGTAAGGACGAAGAGAAAAAACCGTGCCTTTGAGCATGCATTAGTTAAAGATCACCTTAAATAGGTTGTAAGGCTGGGATCTAGATCCGATTCGGACTAGACAACCCATTCAATGTAATTAAATGTAATTGAATAGAGTAGGTAGCTTGGAGGGAAGAGATCAAAGAGCCCCCTCATGTAAAAGATCCTTGGTATCTGTAGAGTTAGTCAATTAGTGCAGATAAAGAAGAGAGGAGAGTTGAGACTTTGTTGCAGTCCGAGCTCAAAAACATTGTAAAGAGGCTTTTCTTGTTTAATAAAAAAATAGAGCAGTTTTTCCTGCACGTTGATTATTCATGTGTTTGTGTGTTCATGAATGAATGTCCTTATGTGTTTATGAGATTTTGTAGATGTATGTTATATATGCATTTATAGGGATATATATATTTTACTATATGTGAGTTCTTTGATTCCAGGTTTGGGTTCTTGGAGGCTTCATGCAAGAGGTTGCATGACAGAACATTACAGGTTCTGTAAGCCTGTGCAAGGAGTGCACTTCTGAATTCTGTGGATTCAGGTAAGGACATGCCAGGAGGGAGAACCAGCTGAAGTCACTGACTCAAGTAGAATCCTCAAGGTTGTTGAATACCTTGGAGGCAAAACTGTGCAGAAGAGAGCATAGGATAGACCAGAATCATTAAGGGATTCTGTAGAAGCTCTGCCACGAGGACATTGAGTAGGTGCTTAGAAGGCACAGAGAACACATAATTTCTAATAATTTTGTAAGGCTCTTCCAAGAGGGCATTGAGAGAATTCACAAGATGCATTAGGAGAAGAACCCTATTTCGATTTCAGCAAGAAGACAGAATCACTAAGGATTCTGGAAACTCTGCCAGGTGGGCATTGAGTTGGTGCAAGAGGGCACAAAAGGAAATCTTGTCTGAGTTCAGAGAGAAGAGAAGTGTCAAGGGAAGACCTTCAAAGGGTTACTGAACACCCTATAGGATCAACAAGGAGTGCTTGGGTAGGAAGTTTCCAGAGGGAATTTCCATCCCTTCAAGGAGAGAAAGGGGCAGAGACCATTGAGGTTTGAGCAATTGAAGCTCAAGGAGGACAAAGACCTGTATAAGGAGTGCACCAGGCCAACACCTGAGTAAAGTGTTGAGAGACAACCATCTAAAGGCTTGTCGAGCGCATGAGAAGAGCATAGAAAAGATTAGGACAGATAACACCTTTGCGCACAGAGCAATAGCTGCAAGGAGTGCAGAAGTCGGGGAAACCTTTCAAGGTTTCACAGTCTTGAAGCTCAAGAGAAGGAGCATCCCAAGAACACAGGTGATACCAAGGTTGTAGGCTCACAAGAGGAAGTAAAGGCCGAGACCTTTGGTACTTCAGAAATCTTCCAAGGAGAAGGGTGAAGCGGAATATCAAGAGGGAGCTATAGCTACCATAGGATCGGTGTTGGAAGAAAGATCTGGATCGTTGAAGTTTACGTCCAGGTGGATGCAGGAAAGCGCAGTGGAAGAGAAAGAGATTTGGGCCATCAGATATTGCACGGATAGTTGACAACCGTTAGATCCGGAGCAAGTCGCACAGGGTTTAATCTCTAGGAGGGTGCACAGACAAAGAGAAGCTGAGATGGATGGTGGAGACACTTCATGAAGGAAGTGTCAAATAGTCAATAGTCATTGGATCTTGCAGATTTGCAGGGTGGTTAGAGGCCGGTGAAACCCATCACCCAAGATTCGAGGGTCAATGTGAGCCATTGATTCTGTTTCAATCCATGCCGTTGGATTATCTTGCAGATTCGGGGTTTGGGAGTTTGGAGAGGGTAGAACAAACTCTTGATTTCATGACTCTCCAAGTAGTGAGGAGAAGAGACAATTGTTGGATCCAGGTCATGGGAAGATTGTTCTATCAGAACCTTCACTATATCGTGTATCAGGGTTCAGAGATTGGAGGAATCACTTTCGACTACAGAAGTTGCGAAGTTTCGAGGGCTAGGTCTCGGGTGAACACATGGCGCGTCCATCAAGTGGGGACCGTGTGGTTGATAGGTGGACACTCGTTTCCTGGGAAGGAGTCAACATCCTATTGACTTATCACACTTCGGAGATTCGCAAGAAAAGAGCATGAGAACTTGACACTCCAACTCGCGAAGTCACGAGTAGCGAGAGGTGCTAGAATTTATCCCTAGCCTATGGTTATATGTAGAGGGTGATAGTAGGAGGAGCTATGCCCATATTGCAATCTCAGGTATCGAAGGTTTGGAGAAAGAGGAGGAGGTGAAGCTCATGCCTTGGTCAGAGAGCACTGTGTTTGTTTGGAGGAGGTGAAGCTCACGCCTTGTGCATGTGTTCACATAGGTGTGGTTTCTGAAGGACCTGTGGATCGAATTCATTGAAGGTTTCAGCAGGGACTCGAAGGAGTCGCTTCAACTCATAGGATAATTAGAATGATACTGCACAAATATTGAACCGAGGGTCAGGGTCTGCATCAAAGTGGTATCATAGCTTGACTCTATTTGTATATTGCAGGCAGAGGAAGAAAGAGGAGAAAGAGTACTCTGATACACATCAGTTTGGTATCAGAGGAAGGCATAGTATTGAGACTCTGTGGTGATTGCTCGCAGGTATGCAACAATCAAGAAGACAGTCGGGAGGACTATAGGGGATGTTGGAAGCACTCAGGGTTGTAGAGTGACAGCAATAAACTTGCTATGAGGGCAGGTATAAGGTAGGAAAATGGCTACTGAACACCATAGACACAATGGAAAGAAGATCCATCAGCAGCCGAGCAAAGCTGAGATGGATAAAGAGCTCACCGAGATTAGAGCGAGGATGGAGGAACTTGCACTACAAATGAAACAGGATGCAAGATCACATTGGGTGTATGAATGGCCCATGAGGATGAAGGTAAAATGGTCATTCGGGGAATTGGTGGCCAAAAGACAGCAGAGGTTGAGGCATGCTGAAAGCCTCAAGAATTATGAGGAGGAGATGGTTCATGTATGTTAGCCAGAAGCTGGGAGAAATTTTAGTGATGAGGATTAACTGAGATCACTGGAAGATCTTAGAGACTGCCAAGAGGGTAGAACAAAAATTTCCAATTGCCAGGTGGGCACTGAGATGAGATCGTTGTGGGATCTCATAGACTATCAAGAGGACGACAGGGAAATTTCATGTTTCCAAGAGGGCAATGAGGTGATATCACTGCAGGGTCTCATAGACTACCAAGAGGGTAGGACTGGAAATTCAAATTTCCAGGTGGGAAATAAGATGAGATCTGAGGATCTCATAGACTACCAAGGGGGTAGCAGACAAATCCCATATTTCCATGAGGGAAAGGGAGAGCATATGAGCTCAGATCTGAATTTATATTAGAAAGGATAGCTGACAAAGGAGAAGGATCAAAAGGACATCCTGATCATTGGAGGAATTCAAATATTCCTGCCAGGTATCCCAATTGAGGCGAGAGTTTGTGTTGCCGATGTAGAAGCAATAGAAATACAGCTAGTAGAGACTGTCAAAGAAGAGGAAGAGTTGGAGCAGATGTTAGAGGCTTCCCAAGAAGAAGGAAAAGAGCATTCCAAGGAATGGCTCGATAGTTTCAGCCAGGAAGTTGAAAAGGAGATAGGTACAACACTAAAGATGACAACAGAAGAAGAACATGGAGATAAGATGATCACTCCATGGGAGAAGGAGTTGGAAATGTTGGAGGATTGGCTAAACAATCCAGAGCGAGTAGATGACTGCCGAGAGTAGGCAGTCATGCAGATGATAGTAGGGGATCATTCCAAGGAATCGCTCAGAAATTTCAGCCAGGGAGCTGACCAACAAATGATGACTACAATGCCAAGGCATGCAGTAGTGAGTGAAGGGAAATTCTAGTCTAAGTAGCAGCTGAAGCAAGCTGGAGACATGCCAGCAACAGAAATGGTACAAACAAAATTGCCACAGAGAGAAGCTGAACAACAGTTCAGTGAGGAGACTGCAAAGTTGAACTTTGCAGTGGGGTGGCAAGTTGAAGACACAGAGGAACGAAACATGGGGATCATGTAGATATGCCCATTGAGAAGACAGAAATATAGTGGAGCAGGATGAAAAAGAAGAGGAAGCCATTGGAGTAGCTAGACGAGGAGATCGAAGAGTTCAAAAGGATAATGTCAAGGTCAGTAGCATAAACTACCAGTGAGGATAAGCTGAGCAGAGGAGAACCTGCAAGAGAAGCAGGGTAGAAGAAGTAGCGGCAACAACAAAGCAGAGGAGAAGATGGACAACTCTAGAGAACTGTTTGGGATTTAGGAGGATTTCAACAACCATGATGGGAAGCTTATGAGTAGGATCTCATGAATTTTTCATAGCAGAGGAGTATGATGCAGGAGCATCACTCCAAGACAACAACGCGCCATCTATCCAAGCACATTAAAGCGTGCATTAAATTGGAGAGAGGTGCAACCCTCTCACTTTCATATTTTGAATTTGAATTAATGTAATTAATGATTGTAAGGCCAAACAACCAAAACCGTGCCTTTGAGTAGGCATTAGTTACAGATCATCTTAAATAGGTTGTAGGGCTAGGATCTAGATCCAATTCGGACTAGACAACCCATTCAATGTAATTGAATAGAGTAGGTAGATTGGAGGGAAGAGCTCAAAGAGCCCCCTCATGTAAAATATCCTTGGTATCTGTAGAGTTAGTCAATTAGCACAGATAGAGAAGATAGGAGAGCCGAGACTCTATTGCAATCCGAGCTCAAACACATTGTAAAAAGGCATTTCTTGTTTGATAAAAAAACAGAGCAGTTTTTCCTGCATGTTGATTATTCATGTCTTTGTGTGTTCATGAATGAATTTCCTTATGTGTTTATGAGATGTTGTAGATGTATGTTATATATGCATTTGTAGGGATTGATATATTTTACTATCTGTGAGTTCTTTGATTCCAGGTCTGGGTTCTTTGAGGCTTCATGCAAGAGGTTGCATGATAGAACACTGTGGGTTTTGTAAGCCTGTGCAAGGAGGGCGCACCAGCTAAAGTCATTGACTCAAGGAGAATCCTCAAGGTTGATAAATACCTTGGAGGTAAGACTGTGCATAAGAGAGAATAGGACATACCAGAATCATTGAGGGATTATGTAGAAGATTTTCCAAGAGGGCATTGAGCAGATGCATAGAAGGCACAGAGAAGTCATAATTTCTGAGAATTTTGTAAGGCTCTGCCAAGAGGGCATTGAGCGAATGCACAGGATGCATTAGGAGAAGAACCCTATTTTGAGTTTGGCAAGAAGACAGAATCACTGAGGATTCTAGAAACTCTACTAGGTGGGCATTAAGTTGGTGCAAGAGGGCACAGAAGGAACTCTTGTCTGATTTTAGAGAGAAGAGAAGTCTCAAGGGAAGACCTTCACAGGTTTATTGAACACCCTGTAGGCTCAGCAAGGAGTGCTTGAGAAGGAAGTTGCCAGAGGGAATTTCCATCCCTTCAAGGAGAGAAAGGGGCAGATACCATTGAGGTCTGAGCAATTGAAGCTCAAGGAGGACAAATACCTGTATAAGGAGTGCACCAGGCCAACACCTGAGTAAAGTATTGAGAGATAGTCATCTGAAGGCTTGTCGAGCACAAGAGCAGAGAACAGAAAATCTCAGGAAAAATAGAACCTTTGCGCACAGAGCAATAGCTACAAGGAGTGCAGAAGTCAGGGAAACCTTTCAAGGTTTCACAATCCTGAAGCTCAGGAGGAGGAGCATCCCAAGAACACAGGCAAGACCAAGTTTGCAGGCTCACAAGAGGAAGCAAAGGCCGAGACCTTTGGTACTTCATAAATCTTCCAAGGAGAAGGGAGAAGTGGAAGCTCAAGAGGGAGCTATAGCTACTGTAGGATCAGTGTTGAAAGAAAGATTTGGATCCTTGAAGTTTACGTCCAGGTGTAGGAATGAAAGCATGGTGGAAGAGAAAGAGATCTAGGTCATCAGATCTTGCGCGGATAGCCAACAACCATTGGATCTAGAGCAAGTCGCACAGGGTTTAATCTCTGGAAGGGTGCATAGACAAAGAGAAGCTGAGATGGATGGTGGAGACACTTCATGAAGGAAGTGTCGAATAGCCAATAATCGTTGGATCTTGCAGAGTTGCAAGGTGGTTAAAGGCCAATGAAACCCATCACCCAAGATTTGAGGGTTAATGTGAGCCATTGATCTCGTTTCAATCCACATCATTGGATTATCTCGCAAATTTGGGGTTAGGGAGTTTGGAGAGGGCATACCAAACTCTTGATTTCACGAAGCTCTGAGTAGCGAGGAGCAGAGACAACCGTTGGATCCAGGTCACGGGAAGACCATTAGATCAAAACCTTTTCTATATCATGTATTGGGGTTCGGATATTGGAGGAATCACTTTCTACTTCAGAAGTCCCGAAGTGCCGAGAGATAGATCTTGGGTGAACACGTGGCGCGTCCATCAGGTGGGGACTCTGTGGTTGATAGGTGGACACTCATCGCCTAGGAAGGAGTCAACTTCCTGTTAACTTATCGCACTTCGAAGATTAGCAAGAAAAGAGCATGAGAGCTTGACACTCTAACTTGTGAAGTCATGTGTAGCGAGAGGTGCTAGCATTTATCCCTAGCCTACAGTTATATGTAGAGGGTGCTAACAGGAGGAGCTATACCTGTATCTCAATATCGTTTATCAGAGGTTTGGAGAAAGAAGAGTCGAGATCCTCAACTCACAAACTCGCGAGATCGTGAGTTGTGAAAGGTGCTTGTGTTAATTCCTTGGACAGAGAGCATTGTGGTTGCTTGGAGGAGGTGAAGCTCATGCCTTATGCATGTTCGCATAGGTGTGGTTTCTGAAGGACCTGTGGATCGAATTCATTGAAGGTTTCAACAGGGAACTGAAGGAGTCACTTTGACTCAGAGGAGAATTAGAACAATCCTGCACAGATATTGGATCGAGGGTCAGGTTCTGCATCACTTATGATCCACATCTCATAATTTAAACCATTCTGACATTAAACAGTGGTACTCCATTCTCAGAATAATCTATGATCTCTTTCTAGTGGTTAAACTATTTCTTGAAGGAACCTACTTCGATATCGATTGTTGGATTACTGAGAGGGGGCATGAATCAATAATAGAGAAATTCAATTCTTTTTAACCATAATATGCAAGTGTTATATCAATGTAGCATTATCATCCAAAAGTTGCAGAGTAAATAAACAATGAACAAATGAGCAATCATATGCATACACAGTACACCAGTGTTTTTACATGGAAACCCAAAGAGGGAGAAAACCACATAATGATTTTTCTTATATGTCTCTAAGAATTACATTCATTGGAAGCACCAACTTCCTTTTTTTTCTAGCTACAACTGGAAGGAGGCTCCAACCCCCTAATTTCTCAGGCTACAACTTGAGGGAAGCTTCAACTCCCTTATTATTTGGCTACAACCAGAAGGAGGCTATGACCCCCTTTGTTCTTTGGCTACAAATGGAAGGTGGCTACAACCACATGGCCTTACCCTATCCAAAAACCCTCACGTAGAAGTAGAATGATGGCACCATTGTCACATTATCACTATGAGATATACTGTTGTAAACCTGTACCAATCAACATGCACCAAACAACATGTACCAATAACCTAAATCACACATCAACCATGCATCAACATATAGCTCAACCTGTAATCAACCTGTACCATAACAAAGTGCATCAACCATGCACCAACCTATACCAAACAACCTATAATGAATCTATACCATAAACAAGTGCATAAACCGTGCACCAACCTGTAATCAACTTGTACCATAAACAGGTGCATCAACCATGCACCAACCTATACCAAACAACCCATAATCAACCTATACCATCAATCTTATCAACCAAATCAGATCTACTCACCAAGATCAATCACCAAGACAACTCTCAAAATTGTGCATCAACCAAGCATAACACAACATCTCATAATCATCACCAATATCAATATGTGCTTCTAATAATATATCAATACAAGTATGCTACATCATCCATAAGCCATGTGTCAAAAATATTACTAACAAGTGCCTCCAACCATGTACCAAGTATGTACCATTCATGTATCAACTACTCATCGACTATGACTCATCAATATGTACCAACATCATCAACTATACACCCCATGTATGTTCCAACTCATCAACTACTTGTCTCAACCATGTACCCAACATGTACCTCAACCAAAATCCCTCATAAATTTACTCATCCAAATATTATTTGTAACTCTATAATAGACCTGGAGTATAATATCACATACTTGTAAACCTTCCTTAACTTTAACAACAAGAGACTATCATTTTCATTGAAATTTACTTTAGTCTCACATGACTGATTTTGGATTAGTAAAAAACCCTAACTTGAAATAATCATAACTATGTACCTGTAATGAATAAATATATAAACATGGTACGCAATGTTCTTCAATGTATTTTATGCAATTCCTCCAAACTTCACTACTTGGAACCTCTCAGAAAATGAGTTATAGAAAAAATGGAATATCTTTTTGAATTCTCGCTTATTCTATAGAGAAAAATTGTAGAGCATGCCTCGCAGGGAATATTTGTTGTGTGGATCTTAAAATTGTACATAGAATACTAAATACTATACTCTAACCAATACATTTTCTCTTACTAAATTTGGATCTTTTATGAAGAAATTATGATGTTTTTACCTGAAACACATGTTTTAGACTAGTTTCAAGACTTGCCACAAACCCTATTTTCCATGGCATGTAACTCCAAAAATACAACGAACCACAAGATAAAATTTGTATCAAAGCTACTAGGATATGTTTCCTCAATGGCCTCCAAATTTCACATTCTGAAGCATTCTAGAAAACAATTTATTGTGAAAATGGTGAGATGACCTGTAAATAACATACCTTAGAAAGCATCATCAAAAGAATTTATCCTCCCTTGAATTTCGGCCTTCTTTACCACACCTTCCCTATGAAATTCGACTTA
>ML783637.1:1014843-1028831 GCA_009831015.1 Picea engelmannii | reverse complement strand
ATTAGTTAGAGTTAGTATAGTATTAGATAATAGATTGTATATAGAATAGTTAGTTTAGTTATTAGTTTGTTTTATTTCTTTTTAGTTAGATTAGTTTAGTTTGTTTTAATAGTTAGTTTTAGTTAGATTAGTTAGTTTAGAGTGGTTTTTCTTTTTGTTTCTTAGGACCTTAGATCGGCTAACGGAGCCGCTAAACCCGTCAGGGTGGTTCACTCCAAACGGCTTGGGTTATTAGACAACCCCGGACCGGTTCCACTCTTCCAGTTGACGGACGGTCAATTTCGCTCGTCAACAGGCCTCTAAGCCCCTAAAACTCTTTTATTATGAGTTTGTTAGTCATGATTAGGTTGGCTTAGTGGTAGGTTGCATCATGATCACTTTATCTCCTATTTATAATAAAGGAGAATCATTTGTATAAGCATCTTATCTTGTCTTCTGCATTAAATTTATGGTAAAAGGAGGTTCCCCCCTCAAAGTGGACTATTATCATTGAATTTGTATCATTATCAAGGCATTATATCATAACATTTGGTATAAGGGCATATAATCCTAAGGTTTTGCTTCCTCAATACAAACATATTGGAATTTTCACTATAATTTTTTTTTTCTTGAAAGTTTCAAATGACGAAATTTGGATGAGATTGAGGAAAGATAGTGAAGAACGGGTAGTCAAAATTTCAGGTTCTAGTTCATTACAGCTTTAGAGATATCTCCTATGGAAGTTAAGATTGTGAAATTTTCAGGATTTTAAGAAGTCATATTAGAGTACTACATACTGAAATTTCAAACTCAGAAGGGTTCAAAGTTCAGAGATATATCAAGACAAGGGTTAACCATCCAGACATTCTCCAAATTAAGGCTTGAAAGGTACATAACTTACAATTGACATAAATTTTGATTGGAAGATCTTCACCAATGCCAGTGGAATCTAAGAATGCGTGGCATTTCATAATTGGGGTCATAATAGCTAATTTGAGAGGTCACATTTTACATTTTCATCCTCAAACTCTACCTTTCACGAGTTATTTTCTGGTAACTTTAAGATCTTTTTCTTGGGTTAGTAAGCTCATTTTAAAAAAAAAATAGAGACATGTTCTTGCATCTTTAAATAATACAACAATATGTCATTCAATAAGGTGAAACTATGGTAATGGAAGAATACACACATGAACTACACATGGTTTCACCTTGCCTTGTTGGAAAACGTTGTTAGTACCCCTTCTAGTAGTACCACATCAGACAGTACCTGTATACAAAATCTCACTTCCACGTACCTTCAGGCTATATAGGAATTCCCCTAGGTATACCAGAAACCAACTCTAGATAAGTTAATCAATCATCTTGTTGCTATCATACACCGAGAACAACACTCGGGGATACCAGTCTCAATACATGGGTAATCGAGTAGTACGACTAAGGGAACGATTGAGCTTCCTTAGTTAGTGACCTGAGATATTGGGCCGAGTACTACTATTGGACCCCACATGTATATCAGAGAGCCATAGCACTTGACACTCCCTTGTCCTCATGACTCTATAACCTTTTCCAGTGAGCTCACTTTTGAAGGACAACCATAATTTGTGATAAAGAGGAAAAAGTGGAGTATTATTATTTTCTCACTTGGCTCCAAAGGGTGCTTCAAAATTTACTTCACCAACTAAATCTCAAGAGAGCTCAACCATTACTAAAGAAGAAAGATAAGAGATTTTTCATCAAATGGAACAATTGAAAAAGAAGATGAATGAAAATAATGAACAGATGGAAAATAAGATGGATGAAAATAGGGATCAAATGGAAAATTAGATGGACAAATTGAAAAATTCCATGTCAACTATTATACAAACCCTATATGGGAGGCTTTTAAAAAGTGACATTGTAATTGAAGAGACTCATGAAAATAAAGGTAGTATTTGTGTTGAACAACCTTCCAATAATAAGCATTTTCAGGTGGATTTATTTCTAATAGTGGAGTTAATTATAGATGGGTTCCTAAGGGCATCAACTTTCCCATGGTTGAATTAAAGAAGTTTGATGGAACAAAAGTCTTTACATGAGTGAACCAAATAGAGCAATACTTTGAATTGCATAATACTATTGATGATAAGAAACAAACTTCTTTAGCAACCTTGTATTTTGAGATAAAACACTGTCAATGGTATCAATGGGTACTCAAAAGGAAACCCCATTCTTATCATTATACTTGGAGTTTATTTACAAGAAACCCATAAGCACGATATGGAAAAGTTTAGCAACAAGACTACCTTAGTCAATTGACAAGAATCAAGCACTTGGGTGATATTGAGGATTATAATTCAGAATTTCAAGTTTTGGCCACAAGGGTGGATAACATAAGTGATGAACATCTATTGGAAGCTTACATGGGTGGATTATAGAAAGACATTAAACATGAGCTTTTCTTAAAACATCTTGAAAATATTATAGAGGCTATGCAATTTGCTCGTCATATCCAAGCCAAGAATAGAGCTACACATAAGTCTACCATTGAAACATATGCAGGAAGCATAGATATATTTGGGTCTCATAGGGAAACCCTACCTCAACCTACTCGAATATGACTGAAGGAAATAGAAGAAAGAAGAGCAAAAAGACTATGCTTTGGTTGTAATAAAAAATGGTCAAAAGGGCATAAATGTCAAGAAACAAAATTGTTGACCTTGAAGAATAATGATGAAGATGAAATCAAGGCATTTGTACAAAGGGATGAAGAAGAAATTGTGAACTTAAAGGAGCAGGAAAACGATGTAGACATTTTGAACAAAAATGAGAGCTATGAAATATATGTTCATGCATTGGCAGGTTTGTCAGCACCTTAAACCCTTAAGATTGCAGGATAAATTAAGAAGCAAAGTGTTATAGTGCTTATTGACTCAGGGAGTACCCACAACTTCATTGATAAAATATTAGTTGAGAGCCTCAATTACTTTATGCATCCAGTGACAAATTTTCAACTTTTGGTACCTAATGGAGGTAGTATTGATTGTGGAGGAAATGCCACAACATTAAACTCGGTATGGAGAATATAACTTAGAAAGCCCAATGTATGTCATTCCCATTGGAGGTGTAGATATTGTTATGGGGATTCAATGGTTGAGAACATTAGGAACAATGTCTACAAATTATAAGGATTTATTTATGAGATTTGAATTGGTAGGAATTAAATATGAACTCAAAGGGTTAAGATATGCACCTGCTTAAGTCATTATCTCTCATAAAATGGAAAAGATCCTAAAAAAGGAGAGAAGGGGAGTTGTGGTTAGACTTTATTCTATGTAAGTAAAGCATGAATATGTAAATATTCGAGGGGAATTAAAATCCACCTTGGAAAAGCACCACATGGTCTTCCAAGAAATTCCTCAAGGGCTACCTCCATCTAGGGGTCATGAATATCAAATTGAACTAATGCTAGATATACTCATCCTAATAAAAGGACTTGTAGATATCCTCATCAACAAAAGGGTGAAATTGAGAAAATGGTACAAGACATGCTGAATTCGAGTATTATTCAACCAAGCAAGAGTTCATTTTTAGCTCTAGTAGTGATGGTGAGCAAAAAAGATAATTCTTGGAGGACGTGTCATGATTATAGAGATCTAAACAAAATTGCCATAAAGGATAATTTCCCTATTTCCAAATATTGATGAGCTATTAGTTGAACTTCACAGAGCGGCTTATTTTATAAAACTAGATGTTAAATCAAGATACTGCCATATCAGATTAAGAAAAGAGGACATTCCAAAACAACTTTTAGAACTCGTGATGGGCACTATGAGGTCTTGGTCATGCCTTTTGGGTTGACTAATGCTCCTTCTACTTTTCAAATCCTTACGAACAAAAAATTGTGACCCCATCTTAGAAAGTTTGTGTTGGTAATTTTATTTGATGATATACTTATCTATAGCAAATCATGGGAAGACTACATTAAACATGTGGATAAAGTCCTACAAAATCTAGAGAACAATTAATTGCATGTAAAAAGATCCAAATGTTCTTTTGGGAAACAAGAAGTAGAGTAATTGGATCATATTGTTGCAAGGGAAGGGGTTAAGGTAGACCCTCAAAAGATCCAAGCTATTACAAAATGTCTTATTCTTAAGAACATCAAGGGTCTTAGAAGATTTTTGGGTCTTGCAAGACATTATTGGAAATTTGTTAAGAATTATGCATGCATTGCCGGCCCACTCACATCTCTCTCGAAGAAAAAATAATTTGTATGGAATGAAGAGGCTACGTTGGATTTCTCAGTCTTAAAAGATGCCATGTATTCTACACCAGTATTGACAACACCTAATTTTGGTAAAACATTCATAGGTGAATGTGATGCATCTCGACAAGGAATTAGAGCAGTATTGATGTAAGAAAAGAGACCGTTGGCCTTTGAAAGTAAACAATTAAAGGGAAAATACTTGGTGAAATCTACATATGAAAAACAAATGGTAGAAATTTCACATGCAATAAAAAAATGGTGACAATATCTCAATGGGAGGCATTTTAAAGTCAAGACAAGCCATGATAGCCTAAAGTAATTTTTGGAGAAAATACTGTCATTAGAAGATCAACAAAAATGGGTAGCAAAAATGCAAGGGTTTGATTTTGAAATAATCTACAAAAGGGGAAGGACAATGTGGTAACATATGCCTTTTCCATAATAGAAGAAGCCTCAAGTTTATATTCCATTACATCTTCCTTCCATTGTGGTTGGAAGAAGCTCACCATGAATGGAAAAATGACAATAGTACGAGACATAAAACACAATATATAAAAGAAGGGATGAACTCTATGGAACATTGGGAGTGGAAGAGAGATATTCTCTGGTACAAGGGTAGAATATTTTTATGCCCTCAATCAAAGTTGAAGCAACAAATATTAAGGGAGTCTCATGACTCTCTGATGGAAAGACATTTAGGGTTCCTTAAAACATATCGAAGGATCAAAACATATTTTTTTGGGGAAGGAATGAAGAAACACATTCAAAAATTTGTAAGAGAATGTTAGGTTTTCCAAATAAATAAAGGAGAAATAGTAAAAAATCCAGGGTTACTTTAATCTTTACACATACCTAATCAAATATGGGAAGAGATATCTATGGATTTCATCATAGGTTTATCGAAATTAGAAGGCAAGGATATCATTTTTGTGGTCATGGATATACTCACAAAAAGTGCATATTTTTGTGGAATTCAAAGTACATATATGGCAAGTCAAGTGGTGGAAGTGTTAGTGAGGGAAATTCATAAACTTCATGGAATTTCTAAAGCAATAGTAAATGACAGAGATCCAAAATTCACAATAATTATTTGGAAAGAATTATGGAAAATGAGAGGAGCAATACTAGTTATGAGCTTAACATATCATCCACAAACAAATGGTCAAACATAAATGGTTAACAAGTCTTTATAGGGTTATCTACTTTGCTATTCTTTAGAAAAGCAATCTCAATGGGTGAAGTGGCTTCCTTTGACAGAATGGTGGAATAATACCACCTATCGCACATGTACTAAGATGTCCCCATTTGAAGCCCTATATGGATATCCAACTCCTAGTATCTCATATTTTTTGCAGGAACATTCCAAGGTGGAGGCAACAAAGTCACACATGGAAAAGACTAAAGAAAATTTGACAATTCTTAAGGAAAACCTTCAAATGGCACAAAATAGGCTGAAGCAACAAACATATCAACATCAAAGCAAAAGATAATTTGAGGAGGGTGATTGGGTTTTTTTGTGATTGCAAACTTATAAGAAATCTACTCTCAAACATAAGAAGAATAAAAAATTATCTCCAAACTTTTATGGACCCTACAAGATTACTCACAAGATTGGACAAGTGGCATGTGATTTAGATTTTCCTTCTTCTTGCATTCATAAGGTTTTTCATGTATCTTGCCTAAAAAAGGTTTTGGGACAAACTATGCCACTGCAGAAAAAACTTCGAGAGTTATATGAAGAAGGGAAGTTGATTCTTGAGCCGATTTTTTTTTTAGAAAGGTGTTCTATATATCTATGGAATAGAACCATTATGGAGCACCTAATCAAGTGGAAGAATATGTCTATGGAAGAAGCTACATGGGAAAATGAGTAGTTTATGAAGAAATACCCCCAATCTTGAGGGCAAAGATTTTTTAAAAGAGAGGGGCTATGTTAAGGGCCCCAAGGCACTATGTTAAGGCCCTAACACTCATTTATTATGAGTTTATTAGTTATGATTAGGTTGACTTAGTGGTAGGTTACATCATGCTCACTTTATCTCCTATTTATAACAAAGGAGAATAATTTATATAAGCATCTTATCTTGTCGTGTGCATTGAACGTATGGTAAAAGGAGGTTTCCCCCTCAAAGTGGACTGTTATCATTGAATTTTTTTCATTATCAATGCATTGGATTGGGAATGGGAAATTCATTCCTCGGTTTATGAAACTTGGAGGTGAATAAAATAATGCAAATGCCCTAAGTATGTCAATTCAATTTTCTTCTTATAGTTGGATTTCACATGGGTTAAAAGTTTACGGTCACTACTAGGGAGCCATAATGTCATCAACATAAAGAATAAGTGTTGTGAGATGGTTACCTACTTTCTTGGTATGGACATTGGGATCAGAATGACATCTAGAAAAGGAGGTGTTAAGAAGAAATCTATCCATTTTTAGCTACCAATATTAAGGAGCTTGTTTAAGGCCATAGAGAGATTTCCTAAGGCGGAAAACAAGGTTGGAGTTATTTTGAATATAGCCAAGAGGTTGTTCCATTCAAGAAGGTGGATTTAACATCCATCTAACGAACCTCCCATTTATATAAAGTGACAAGTTCTAGAACAAGGTGGATGGAATTCATTTTGGCTACTAGGGAAAAGTTTTTTTTTATATTCAATCCATTATACTTGAAAAAATCCTTTGGAAAGTAACCTAGCCATATGTCTTTCAACACTTCCATCTGATGCATACTTATTCCTATACACCCAATTACATTTGACAAGTTTTCGTCCTTTCATAAGAGGTACAAGATCCCAGGTATCGTTCACCATTAATGAATGGTATTCTTCATTCATTGATGCATCCTAATTTGGTTGGCTAGAACCTTTTGCAACTATTTTTGGATCATGATTATTTGAAACTCGAGCCAAAAGAGAAGAGGCTCACTAGAACTGTGACTGTGTATAACACTAATATGAAGGATCAACGACTGCTTCTTGTGTTGTATAGACCCATTTAGGAAGTTGTAGTTCTTATGTAGGTTCAAGTTCAATGCACCCAACTAGAGGAATTCAAGTAGGTGGAGGTGGATTTTCACCCTCACTATCATCATATGAAAAAGAAGGAACTAGAATGGGAGCATTAGAAAACAAATTGGGAACAAAAGATGGCACAAACATCAAATTAGGCTCATAGGACAAGAGACTTTCATCGAACTTAACATGTCTCCTAATAATAATTCCATTGGAATGAGGTTGAATAAGTGTACAACCTTTTACATCTTCACAATATCCAACAAAAATGTACTTCTCACTCGTAAGTTGTAATTCTTTCCTTTTCTCATCAAGAACATGCCCATGTTTTACTACCAAACACACAAATGTGGTTTACATTTGGTTTAATTTTACTCGATGCTTATTTCGGTGGTATATCTTTTAATGCTTTTATGGGAGTGTGATTTGATATGTAATTGCCACAATTAATGACTTCCACCAAAAAACTAGGACTCGATCACTTATATTAGATCATACAATTTTCCATTTCCTTTAATGTGTGATTATTTCTCTCAGTAACACCATTTTGTTTTGGTGCATATGGAAGAATATGTTGCATCCATTGCCATGGACATTATAGTAAGTTGTAAATTTGTTGTTAACATATTTGCCTCCATTATTTGTTCTTAACTTCTAAAGTTGATGTCTAGATTGTTTCTCTACAAGGGCTGTGTAAGCCAAAAAAATTTCAAAAAATTCACTCTTAAGTCTTAAGAAATAAATCCTAGCATGCTTGGAGAAGTCATCAATGAAATTTAACAAGCATTTGAAGCGCAAGGAAGCAAACCACATGTTAACGGGCCAGAATGATCCGTTCAATTAGATGAGGGAAAACGCCCAATGGCAGGTCCCAATTAGACCCACTCTCATTTGAGATAGCATTTCCAACCAGATTTTGGCCTGGTTACCGATCTAACTAATATACTAACTAAATATGAATCTGAGAACCAGAGGTTCTTGGATGAATTAAAAATAAAAATCCTAACTAACTAATTCTAAGCTAAGATGAATGATTACAATTCTAAGATGCAGTCTCTATTCTATTCTAAGCTAACTTATCCTGATCTGGAGCAAACTAAAAAGGATGAATACAATGAAACAATTATATTACTTGCACAAAAGAAATTCATGATACAAGTAACATGGAAGTTTAATAACATAACTAGTTAGAATCAAGTAATTGATTAGTTAATTGCATCATATTGTTGTTGTACTCACTTTGAAAATCATGGTAACTGTGAAAAATGAGAACATTAATTTAGAAATAATTCATAAACCAACATTCACATACTACTGAAATAAACACGCATAAATTGAATAATCACATTCATACATATCAACACCACAATCTCCAAAAAATGTCTTTAGGTTCAAATTTACATGCGGTAAAAATATTGTCTTGCTACATTCAGAAACCAAATTCCCTTTCTTGTGGACAATCCTCCCTTTTATAATGAGGAGAGATTGTTTACATGATAATCTTACCATTATCAACCTAGGGCCATTTTACAAAATGACTTTCATGTTCCAAATTGGAAAACAAGATAACGATAGCAGAGAAAGGAGACATCTGGGCACAGTTATGGAATTTTATCATCATTATCTTCTCTGCCCTTGCATCTGATCCTGATATTCGTCCCAAAGGGAATAATCTTTCATAATGTCCTCAAGCTTGCCCGATTGCAATTTCCCCATGATTAATTCTCCACTGCAAACTTTGGTGGACACTTCTTGATGTAACTCCTTTGATGTGGTTTTAAAAAAGCATTGGATTTTACTGGTGAGCCGAGTAGGTCTTAATAGGTGTTCCTCCAAAGATTATTTTTCAATTTGATTTATACTTTGTATGCTGACTTGACTGATTTCTTTTCTTTTTCCACCTCAACATTTTTTTGCGGTGGCAGGTGTTGCTTCATAGATAGGGAGCAACGACTGCATCTTGATTTCTTCCATGCGATCGCTCGAACTGTTGCACAACCTTATGCAGGCATCATTTGTTGTCTTTTGGGTGGCCTGTAAGTTATTGAACATGGATTTATAGGTGTCAAAGAATATCTGACATCAAATTCTTTCTCTATCGGAGTATACTGGTAGTGTAGTGGGGGGATCCTCACACATGTCTTTCCAACCGAGCATATTATCTAAGGCCACATGGGCTCCCTGATACCTCCCTTGAATCTGTAGCATTTTGTCTTGTAGCATGGGTTGTTCTTCTCGGTCGGTTTGTATTTTACAGAGCAAATTGATCAATTCTTTATGCTCAGTCGCAAAGATTTCATTTAGCTCGAGCGCTTGGGTTTTGATAACATCGACAACAAGTGTAGATTTCATGTTCACCTCCATGACTATTTTGAGCTTCTGTCTTTTTGATTCCAATTCCCTATTGTGGGTGTCCCACTAGGTCTTAATCATTATTTTGAATTATGCATTCATCTGATCTCTCTGTTCTTGCAAGGCTTTGTTCAAATTCTCGGTATTGAGAGTGTCAACTACTCATGCAACGTTCTCAAACTTTGAAGTAAGCTTATCTTTTACATATCTTAATTATATTTCTAGCTCTACCACCCTGGTTTTGGCAATGTTTAGGGCTCTGAATACTTTGAGGACAGACATGGAATTTAGTCCTGCAAAAGCATGGAGGACAGAGGCCCCCTGAACAACATTCTCTTTAGGATCGAGCCCCGCCTTCCATTCTAATATTCTCCTTGCAGACGACTTGGATCTGGTGTCTTCTCCTCTTTTTCTTTTACTCGATCTCTTCTTAATACTCCTCATTTTGTTTTCATAATAGTAGTCTCCAATAACGATCACATTTCCTTAGAAATTCAAGGCTTGAGAAGAAAAATAATAATCTCTTGGAATAACATTGAGAGGAGTGTAGTATTGAGGTGGCATGATCATAATACCCAAATTGGGTGTCGATGGAGTGTTTGGGATTTGACTCAAATCCTGCAACTGCTGTTTTTTCAACAACTCATCTGCCCTTTTCTTAGCCTCAACTTCTTCAGTTTCCCGTTTAGCTTCGACTTCTTCAACTTCCCGTTTAGCTCCACCTTCATCGACCAATATTCCGGCCTCTGCCTCACCAACCAGTTTCTTTGCCTTGGATTTTTCATCTTTCTTCTTTTGAAGTGTTGCTTGCTCTACCTTAACTTCATTTTCTTCTCTGATTCTCTCCTCCTCAACATGCCTTCTTTGATATTCTTCTTTAGCTTGGAGTCTCTTCTGTTCCAAATTTTCCTCTTTTCTAGCCTTTTCTTGCTCTTTAACATTGGTGTCGATCTATTCTTGCTGGAGCAATCTCTGTAACTGGTCGATTTTCACTCTCTTCATTTCCTCTTGTTCACATTCAAGCTCCTTCCTGACAACATCATTGGGTAACTTTTGTAGGGCTTCTTCATACCATAGTAATCCTTTAAATATGTCTTCATCAAAGTCAACTACATGGATGTTGGAGTGGGTGAGCCCAACAGATATGACATGACCGACTGCAAGTTCATGGGGGTCATGGCCTTTAGGCTCTCCTAGGCATAGGTGTAGCTCTTGCAAGATTTCTGCCTCATTTCTTGCATGTGGGTCGTTGGAAATGGTGTAATTACCTATGTGGATTGGGAAAACAGGCCAGATCTTTTTGCTTCTAATTAGGAGTAGTGAGGTGACCCTTAACCCCATGGTTTAGTGAGAAATCTCCCTCATCAACAGATGGTTTGGGACAAAGTATGGTAAATTGTGAGGGGCTTCAGTGGTTCCATACACCCTAATATATGAATAGTACTTACATAGGAACCAGTCTGCTATCTCCTTCATCCTAGTCCTAGCTTCAAAATAAATACTATGTCTTGGAAAACCAAAAAGAATAGAGTGTAGGGGGGCGAGGAAAAAATTACAAATGTCATAAAAATATCTCTTGTAATTAATGCTCCAGAGCTCAAAGCAATACATATGAATGGGGGGTTGGTTTTGGTCCCAATTCCACCAGAGGTCCGAAAATTGCACGGAGGAACAGATAAAATCAATTAGATAGGTTGTCATGTAAAAACAAGGTTTCTTCATACCTAAGATGTTCTTCATATGGAGATAAATGTTGAAGGCTAAGATGCTTGCCCAATTGAACACTTGTCCCGTTTTGAAGATGGTATGTGCTAGCAGTAGCCAATCAACCTGGAAGTGTGTACTTTTCTCTTCACCATAAAGCCGTCATAGCATGGATACTAACAATATATACGATGCCTTAAGCATGTGGGCGGGGACCAAATTTTGTCCTTGTTTGAGGGTATTGTCCTCATAATCCCACCAATGTTTCATAAGCTTCATTGGTCCATTGCTGACCTAGGTGAAACCTTTCAGGAATGGTTCATTGAGAACACATGTGGGAGTGGGTAGATGGTATCTCGAACCGATATCTTCGAGCCTTAGGAAGGCCACACACTTCCCTTGTTTTCTCACAATGGTTGCGATGTTTGTGTTGAATTGCTTGAAGCACCATTGCGTAACCTCATTGTATGGGAAAAGAGTTGGCCAAGCAATAACCAAACGAATGTCACTTTTTTGGATATTCCGATATATTTTTATGTTGTCGTCCTCTGTAGGGAAATCACTTGAGTTGAAAATTCTGTAGATCTCCTCATATACGAGATTTTGGTCTTCACCAATGTGTGGGGTAGTGTCTGTCACCAAGGCCTTAGTTGGGTGAGACAACGTTTCAGGCGTGGAGGCCGTCTGGAAATAAATATAGCCCTTTGGTATTTTGGGATTCTAGCTTGCCATGATAGGAGTTTGGTTGATTTTGCATCACCAGATCAATAAGTAGATTAACCTATGTGAAAATAATATGGTAGGCACGAAAAGACCAACTATTAACAGTAAAATGTTGTACCTGTAATTGATCTGAGGAAATGGTTACATAACACACTTAGCGAATAAAAGCAGAATGATGTTTACAAACTTTTGGAAGAAGATTGGTCGTAAAATAAGGGTTTTTAGCTATTAAGAGGTATTAAAACACTCGTAAATGTGCCATAATTTTTCTGTGTATAAAAGTTGTTACTGAATCTAGCCCCAATCCCTTTCATTAATGCTAATTAAAATAGACAACTACCCAAATCCCTGTATCAGGGTCTAGGGGGTGTTCAAATTCAAAAAGATAACCATCAGAGTAGGAGGATCGAAGTGGGAAAACTAGAGGATCAGTTTGAGCTCCGACAGGAGGGGTATCAAAAACATATTCCCCTTTTATTTAGAAAGGCGTGCTAATTTGACATGCGTACAAGGTTGTGGGGAAGGTGGGACCCATCAGAGTTGTGGCGTCGGAAGTCATCGAGGTGAGGTTCAAACTAAACTCTAAATATAGGGCATCATACCTTAGGGTAGTGAAGAGTCTTAAAAGAAATAAAAGGTAAGTTATTCAAGATCGATAAATGGGGAAAAAGTTCCAATCTTAAGATGCTGCTTGGTGAGGTAACGATCGAACCAGTCGTATCGACTCAGGGGTGCTGAGTATATGCAGAGTTTGAATCTATCCAACTATGAGATGCCATGTAAGGAGTAGAATTTGCGTCAAAGCTATCAGAGAGTGAGGGTCGAAGTCATGAGTGGTGTGTGGAGAGAAATACTTTGGTGATGATGATTCCGAAAGACCCCTTTCTGATGAGAACATGATAAAGGTTTCTGTCGGAATGAAAGATATTGGAAGGTTTAATCCAAATCTATCACGACTTAGGATGAAAGTGTAAGAGCAAGATCAATCACGCCGACTAACTAAAATAGGGATCAGGTTCTTACTATGAGAGGGAGGAACGATAAAATTTGGGTAGAGGGGTTGAAGAGTGTAGTATCAGGGGGATTTTTTATGACTGTGTCCAATGGGATTCTATTCACAAAGAATCCATAAACTGTATAAGTGATAGAAAAATGTTCTTCATGCTCATATCTCCTTTGTGAAGTAGGAATGTATGCCTTGTAAGAAAAATTTAAGAATGAAAAAGGGGGGCTCATTTAAAAAATTAAAATGGGTTGTTGTGGGAGGTGATCCACAACACCACACAAATCACAATGAACAAGCTGTAAGAGGGTTGAGGCATGCAAAGAGGTACATTTTTCAAAACGTCCATATGATGTTTATCAAGAACACAACTAGAACAATCACCATATTTGTGAGAAACAAAATGAAGACTAGTCATCATAATTCGAATACATAGTTGTTGCAATGAGTAGTAGTTCAGATGACCAAATTGCTCATGCCAAAGTTTGATCAAGTCATCGCCATGAATAATAAAAACCGATAGAAGAGATGATTGCCCAAAGTTGTAAAATATATACAACCTAGTAATACCATCAATGATTCCAATAACTAAGACATGCTTAAGATCTTTTAAATCCTTGATTACAACTTGACGAAATGAAAATTCTACGGTTTTACCTTCACATGATTGAGTGAATTGATATATTTATAGAAGGTTGTAGGAAAGACTTGGATTGCATAATGCATCATCTAGCTAAATTGTTCTAGACTCTACAACACCAATAGATCTACCATCACTAACAAATATTTGTTTGGCATTATTTTCATTAAGATTAGAAAAGATGTCTTTATCATTAGCCATGTGATAAGATGCTCTATATTTAGTAAACCACTTATTAGAAGAAGAAGTGGATATTTCATTGAAGGAAAAAACAAAAGTAGAAAGTGCATGCCCATGGGAAGAAGAGTCAAAAGAAGGAAGATCAA
>ML783637.1:997000-1010646 GCA_009831015.1 Picea engelmannii | reverse complement strand
ACAAGCTACAACCATAATAACCAAATCAACAAAGTCCTCAAAACCCACAAGGTCCCGTGAAGTGCCCCAAAACAATCCTTGTATATAACCATAATTTTAATCGAACCACAGTTCATCAAAATTCCTCATCCTATTTGCATTCTTGTTCGCATACTTCCTTCAAGCATCACATAACTTATAAACACGTGCCTTTTGTAATTACAATAAAACATGGCAATTTTTTGTTATAAAAATAATTTGCACATTGCTATCGACTTCATAACTTCATATGAACATACTGTAGCTTCAAGCGAATAGGTGAGTCCAACACTTCCTCCATACTTGCATAGCAAATGACCAATCAAAACCCGCGCCCAAACAAAATAGCACGAAACAATGCTTTCCATCAAATTCTGAGTAAGAAATACTTTCACGATAATGCATATAGTTCAATGAAACAGTGGATAGTAGGTGGCAGAAGAAAGCGGGTTGACAACCTGAGGGTTTGGCCCGAAAAGTTTACTCACTACACAATATTTCACATTAATACTCACAGAGTCAAGATTATGCACGGGTGTATCAGCCACGAAGACCAACAATCTTACCATACAAGCAGAGTGTCCAAAAAAACCCATAGGCCAGAGGTAGAGAGAACCCATTTTCGAACAGGGAAGAAAACCCAAAACAAGGGACCAAAGGCAAATCAGGGCTGGGAGTCCCCAACCACATTCTTTTCATAGAAAAACTACGAACAACTACACCAGTAAAAGGCACCCACAACTCTTTTAATGCCAATGGTCTCACAACAACCACCACAGGAAAACAAAACTTGAAAATCAACCAACACACAGTCGCATTCATTTTAACAGCTTTGGAAATACACATACTGTGAGAAAACAAGAGCCAACTATTGACTTAAAGAGCAGAGAAATGCTCATGGATGGGAGAGAAAGAAAACCCCATACTTGTGCAAAAGATTGCCTAAGAAGAAAAAACCATCTTGTATACCTTCATGACCGAGCAAATCGGAGCAACAACAACCAACAGAGAAAAATGCAAGAATGACTAGGGTGGCGAGCTTGAGGTGAGTTTGAGTGACGTGCATTTACTGCACGTCACTTCTCCCTTCACATTTCATTCATGGCTAGTACGAGCCAAGCCCACTCTTAACATCCAAATCTATTAATGCAACCAACTATACCAAAGTTTCAATTTGTTGCAATTTATCAATGCGCCAACCCTTGTCACTACCCCATTTCACATAGAACAATTTGTTAGGGATACAACTAATCTTGCATTTAAACCAATGCGCACAACAATTGTTTATAACCTCCAATGTGACATAGCTCAAATATTTTGATGTGGATAACATATTCCAACATAGATTTCAGTTCAAACAATGCATATACCCTTATGGTATGAAGTCACCATATCACACATATAACTTAAGCATGGAGTTTAAGTCCTGTCTCAAAGTAAATGTAACATTATAATACTTGCGAGTGCTATATAAAACAAGACCATTCCCTTTTAAATCATATTGCCCTTATCATCATATTGGTTTAATCATTTCGACAGATATTTTAAACGCAAATAAACTATAGGGCTCATCTCAGCCAACTCATAAGCATGTAAAGCATAGGTGTTGTTTCTTTGGCATAGTCACATAAGTTTCACCAGGGGTCCCACCTATTAGTATATTATTAAATATAGTTAAATAATAAGTCATAAGGCATTTGCAACCATTTGCAAGCAGGTACCCTATGTTGTGCTTTTAAGCGTCAACAGGTACCATGTGACAGGTGGAGGTTGACCCATGTGATGATGAGTGCACAATGAGGTCATTGAGTTGTTAAGAGAAAAATATTTTTCCCTCCTTATCTAACATTGTCTTCTTATTTTTTTTTTCCATGAAATAGATATCTCGAGGAAATCCGTTGGGCAGTTCTCCTCATTTCAAGGATGGTACCCAAGGTAAACCAAATTTTGGAAAAGCTAAGAACATTGTCAACACGAGGCTCAAGACCATTGCACCAATATACTTCGTTAAGAGCTCGACATGTTACATGCGAGAATTAAACTTGAGTGTAAGGATAACGATCATTCATCACAACCACTTGAGCTAGACCCAATTGACATTGTTTAACTTCATCTTATAAGCTCACTATTACAAATAAGTTACTTTTACAATGTAAGTGACACATTTTTATAAAATAAGTAAGAATGACTTTTACGATAAAGTTACTTAATAAACTTGTGTGCAAGGATAGCAATCATTCATCACAACCACTTGAGCTAGACCCAATTGACATTGTGTAACTTTGTCTTATAAGCTCACTATTACAAATAAGTTACTTTTATAATGTAAGTGACACATTTTTATAAAATAAGTAAGAATAACTTTTACAATATAGTTACTTAAAAAATTAAAGTTTCATACAAAAAAAAAAAAAGCAACTTTAAAAAAGAACAAGGTGATTTACTTTTATGATTTAAGTGAATTGCACTTTATAATAAAATCATGTCATAACTTAAAGTTACATGTGTTTCTACAAAAAAAAAATAACTTAACAAAAGGAAAGGGTTGCACTCAAGACCTATAATTTTACAAGTGTTGCATTGAAAATTAGTCCTTATCGAGTTAGTTTGAAAATATACATTGAAAGTCCTTGTAAAAAGATGAGCAACAAATGCATGTCATTAAAAATAACAAATTATCAATATTTGTATATATCTTAGTGCAAAGTCAATGGCTAGTAATAGATAAAAACTAGCTATTGAGTAAAATTGATGTATTCCCATTATTAAGATGATCATTGTTTCTAAAACTCAAGTGGAGCATGTTGGGTTGCCTTTAGACATAGCACCATTTGAAAAGGAGTGACTTTTATTAATGTATTGCGACATTGCTATTTATGGTGTTGTTATGCCCAAAGAACCTCCCATTTACTTTTTTTTACCATAAATAAAGGGGAAGCATTTAAATTTTGATTTTATTGTCTAATTTTAGTTTTGAATCTTATATTGCATATATGTATTTCTTTTTGGCTCTGTGAAGATTATTTGTTTATATTTATCCTTTGATAGGATAAGTATTATATCATTATAAGTGTATTGATTATGAATTTTGGTTATTTTCATTTGGTTTATGACACATTTTTGGAATCCCGACCTTTAAAAATATAAGCTTTTATTAATTTTTTAGTGCTAGGAGAGGAAAACTTAAATTCATTATATATTCAGATTTCCGGAATATTTTTTTTCCTTATTCTCAGAAAGTGGGCTTTTGTTTCACTAAATCGACGACCCAAATTAATCTCCTTACAAATCAATGATTAGATCTTTCTCTATCATATTCAGATATGTGTTTCTACATTTCCTCTATCATAATACTTTTCTGGATTTGGGATATTGAGATACTAGGACTTTTCAATGGCATATTCTTTATGTAAATGCTTGATATATGGAATTTGGAAATTTGGGTTCTTCAATAATTTGCATTTTAGTAAATCCCGGATATTGGATGTGTAATTATGGTGTCAGTTGTTGGAACTTTTAAATCCCATTATCCAATGGTTGTATGGCATTTGTCTCACTCATATTCGTGCAATTTGTTTTTTAACTATTGTTGATGTGTCTAGGTGGCTTAGCATCCATATTTGCTTGACATTAGCACCAAGTGTCTTTTGACAATTACATGTCAGCTTAATCCAATGTGACATTTATTTTGTTACCTGACTTGACAGTTGTCGTGTTACTTGACTTGTCTTGTCTATCCAGATTTCCTTGACGTCAACATATCTTGTTGGATTCTGACTAGTCATGGTATGATGTGTTAATGCCCTGGTCTACAATGTTTCAACTTCTGTCTCTTCTGACTTGTTTGGTATGATGTGATGACCTATTTGTTATTTGTGATGTGGCACATAACGTGGATGCCGAGGTGTGTTGTGAATAGAGATCCAGATCTGACGTTTTATTTATGACTTATTTTTAGAAATCCAAGATACTTGGATATCTGGATCCAAGTTAACAACTTAAACCAATTTTTTCAAAAACACTCGAATATGCGGATATCAAGAATCCAACTTTATCTTATGTCAAAAAGAAATCAACGATGGGCATTAAAAATTATTACCTTATCAACGATTTAAGATGGATTGAAATATTATTTAGTATCCACATCGAGACTCTCCGATTGAAGCATTATTTCTGGATTTTCAGTACTTTTTCAATTAAATACGTTATATTTTGAATTTCGTAGTGAATTTGGCATTTAGCACTTTGATTTGCCATTATGATCAAAGTTTTTTCTCGACCAAAGGGAGATCAATTAAGGTCTACTTATGCATAGTTTTCCATAAGATTCATTCTTATAAAAGAACTTGGTTTTCTTGTTCAAAGTGCCTGAACATACTTCAAACCCCTTTGCACCCACTAGTAGTTTTTCAAACAACCATGAACACTTAAATTGTTTACGAGATTGTATTGCACACTGCTATTAAAACAAGGCAGCGTGGCAGCGTAGTCCCTGCCAACGAGGGTAGGAAGCAAATTGTGGAAAATGGGGTCGAATTGTAAATGACAGAAGTGTTCGGTGCAAAATGTATATCACAAAAATGTTGTGTGCAACATGTATATCACAGAACATGGGGCATAAGTAAATGACGCTTGGCATGTAGAGCACATTTATTTTTTGAAAGTATATAACAAACTACAAATTTGTTCACAGTGGAAGGAAAAAATTGGAAATTTAAATGCATTTTCCATATAGACTGGTGAAAGATAAAAATGTATGAAGACATAAATTTAAAAGGAGATAAGAAAACAGTTTTATTTGAAATATGTAAAAAAATAAAAGTTTTTTACATACTACTGGAAATTTCTCAATGTATATCACGTAAATGTTGTGTGCAACATGTATATCAGGGAACATGGGGCATAAGTAAATGACGCTTGGCATGTAGAGCACCATTTATTTTGAAATATATAAAAAAATAAAAGCCTGTTACATATAAAACTTTAAATGCATTTGTCATATAGATCGGTGAAAGATAAAAATGTATGAAGACATAAATTTAAAAGGAGATAAGAAAACAATTTTATTTGAAATATGTCAAAAAATAAAAGTTTGTTACATACTACTGGAAATTTTGAAATATACAAAAAAATTAAAGTCTGTTACATATAAATCAAAATTTCAATGCGTTTGTCATGTAGACTGGGATTGGGGCTCCCACAGACCATTAGAGAAATATGTACAAGAAACAGGACTATAGAAAGAAGATAGAGTGCAATACCTGCAAAAAAAATAAATTGAAAGGTATAAGTGTTTGGCTACACATCTCTATTTAAAAAAGTGGAATAACTAGGTTGATAAACAAAGCAGGATGCGATCAGTAGACTTACAGTGAGGGTACATATGAGCCATTTGGATATTTGCTTGTGGCTGCCGTTTCACTGATGTCGTCAACGACTGCGGTTTCAATGATGTCGTCGATGGCTGTTGGAATCCTGACAACTGCATGTTGCCTTTCATCAGCGGCCTGCTTCAATTCCCTTTCGAGCCATTCTTCAATGTAGGTTCTCATTGGGGTGACGTTGATCTCATTCCAGATTTTTATGTTGAAACGATCGTTTTCTAATTCCCAGTAGTCGATAGAAAGATTACACAGAGCCTGATGAATTTCCTCATTCTGTATTGAATATTTGACTAGGCAGTCGTCGACGTGAGCTTGATCAAACTGAAGGATGCTGTAAAACTTTTCTAGAGATAAGGCCTTAAACATAACAACCTGTTTATCAAACTCTTGCCTAGTTAAGGGAAAGGAGTTTGCGATTAAGTCGGGGTCTTGGAAGTCATTGTTTTTTTAGGCTAAGTTTATTCTTGACAACCTTGTGAATAATTTATCTTTCTTCGATATGGCTTGTTCACATGACTGAACAATGAGATGCAAGTTCTTTACTTTTTCTTTCCAACATGCATTCAATTGACCGATCTAATTTTTGGATGGAAGATCTTGTTCTCTTCTTTTTGTTTATGTCATATTGTTAACAATGGTGCCAAAAGGAAGGACCGTTTTTAAAAAGAATTTTTTTTCATCTTTTAACTCCACTTGCAAATGTTCGAGCAAACTATGTGCCCTGGTTCAAAGAGAAGTGATGGTTTGTGCTGTTTTCCACGCCTCGGTAACCGGTTCCATTCTTTTCTTGATATTATTCTCTACATATCCTCTACAGGATGGGAGCAGGGTGGAGGATGCTTTTACATTGCCTGTAGGGGTGGCAGGCATGGCTATTGCCAAAGGATTGACAAGCAATGGCATAGGAATCAAAGCCTCTTCCAATTCCTTGACTCGGTCCTTCAGTCTGGCATTCTCGGACTTGATGCCTCTAATGGAATCATAAAGTGCTTCTCCGCTCGTGTTGTGAAGTTGACAGATTTTGGATGACCGCATGTTGGCAAGGTCAAGCTCTGAACGAGATTTTCCTTTCTTATTTTTTACATCTTTTTTCTCAATTATCAATTTTTTGGACTGGATATAAAAAACAACGCTCTGGAACACGAAGGATTCATCTTCGTCAAATTTTTTGGTAACAGATATGTCCATTAGACGGCTATGCTGGATGGCATCTTCGGGATGATCAAGGTAGCAGAGCATGCTATCCAAATCAGTGTCAAGTTCCATGTTCTCACTCTGAATTTTCGACTCTTCTGCCTACCCCACATTTTTTTTCTTTTCTTCTCTACTAGAAGCTTGTGAGAACTATCAATTTTAGAGTGAGGAGGGTCGTTATCTCCTCTTCCATTTGAAGAACTCTGAGTTTCTTTATTGCTCTGGTGGGCCGTTGGAGCGATGCTCTGGGATGTCGTAATTTTTGGAGATCTATTTGCCGATTGAACACTCTTGTCACCGCGGCCTTTCCCCTGTTGCGTATACAATTTAGTGCATCTTTGCACTGTGTCTAGGTCGCCGACATCAGAGGCAGGAGCGTTGCCACCGCTGTCTCTATTTTCGGGCAGGTGTTTTTTGAAAAAACAATCGCCGAGGCCAAGTGTTTGTAAATGTTGTCGAAAAATATTATAGGGGTCGAACCCTCTTATGATTTCAACATATTCTAGGTTGGAGATGCTAGAATGCGCTGCAAATTCATCAATTTTGCTGACGTTTTTCAACACGAACCTCCCCTACTTTCCAAGGCGGAGGAATGAACTGTTTTTTCTTCTTCTTTTGCAACAGATGCAACCAGTAGTTGTATTGCCATGCTACTTCTGCAACAAACATTCTGTCCGTAATGTGACATGGAAGGAGAGAAAGTTTTTTCATGGAGCCAAAAATTCTTATGACAGTGTAATTATCCAAATGTTCGAGTGTCCCCTTCCTGTGCAAAAAACTGGTTGCATGTTCAGATATGCGGGGAGCATCTTCTCCTAACAACAAAACTTTGAAAACAAACACGAAGCCATTAAAAACCTCATAAAAACAGTGGGAAGACTTGTGCTTCCCCAAGGCCTAGTACCAGACCGTTACTGGGTCGAATTCCCAGTTGACATTCTTCGATAGAGATAGTTGTGGAAACCTACAGGAATGCGCTATCGCAAAAACTAAGTAGGACGACATATACAATTTATTTTCCCTTTTGAAGCTTGACAATCGGGAACAAATTTCATGGGAAATTAACTTGCCCCAATAAAAAATGGCTTGTTCATTGACTGTGAAATACAAAATATAAAGAGCCATCCGGGAAATAGTTGTTGTGGATTCCTGTCCTGTTATTCTTGTAAACATCCAGGCAATTTCGTGAAATGGATTTCTAAATGAACTAACCCGCAAGATTGTAATATCTTTAGGAACTAGAAGCGGGTTTCCCAATAAATGGGGCAAGAGGTCCAACCCATTATTATGCTTTGCTAGGAACTATTTTTAATCTTCTCCTCTGAACGTCAATGTTGGCTCCGACAATCTTAGCATCTGGCGGAAGACTTGAGGTGACAAAGAAATAGAAGAGCGGTCCTGCAGTGGAACAATTCTTTTGTCTGAAATAAATTTATCGGTGCACCAAGACACCAGGTCCTTACAGTAAAAAACCTCAGGGACACAACCTGCATGAGTAATCCCAAAGGTCCAAATTTCTTGGCTCTCTGCTGTAGAGGTTGAGTAATAAGAATATGCCCTGGACCACTGGAAGTTCTGGTCCTTGCACCCAAAGATGTTCACTGTATCTCCACAGAAGTGCTGTTGAGCTGATGCCATAGGTTTATGAAAACGTTGGTTTGCTTCATATGATGGTTGAAATGTACAGTTAGAGTTGATAATGTAACTCTCCGCTAAATCTTAGTTAAATGCTTATGAATGGGAAAGCTGCTCGAGCCTTTCGCTGATTAATGACAATTTGTATGGGTGGTGCATGATGAACTGTTAGTATTAAAGCTTACTTATTGCATATTTAGAAATGTGAAGGTGGCAGGTACGAAAAAGAGAAATTAAGGATTGGAGGTTTCGTGAACATGCCAAGGTGACGACATGCGAACGACATTTCATGATTTTGAAATCAACACTCGAAAGGGATAATATAACCCCCCACAAATCTTGGTTTAATGCGCATTAATAGGAGATCTCCTCGAGCCTTTCGCCCATCAATGCCAATCTTTACGGTTCCTGCATGATGAGCTGTTAGAAGTAAATGTTAGTAATTGCATATTTAGAAACAAGATATATGTATATATATATATAACAATTTTTTTTCTTTTATTATAGACAAGTGCGAAGGTGACAGAGACAGGGGAGAGAAAGGAAAGAATGGCAAGGTCTGAAAAGTGGTAGGATGGGATTGAAAAAAGGGTTACGGGGTTACTGAGGAGAGGCGAGTGTTCCAAGGTCAAATTTTATGTATCAGAATTTTTGACTGCAAAACGTGTAAAATTGAAGAGATCATGATGGGGTAGTTCAACGTCCGGTTTATATATTTGCAGAATTCCAGGAAAGTGGCTAAGTATGGAATAGGGAAACGGTCGGGTAGACTCATTCTCAGAAGCGAGGATTGAAGTTTTTGTGAACAGACCAACCCGACGACGCGCAAATGACATTCCATGATGTTTGAAATTAGCGCTTTCTACCAGGAATATGATTCATGAGTTTACTTGGTTCTTGTTGTATGCTTCGTTTTTCAATTTGTATATCGCAGAACTTCAAGGCATTTTTTTAGCCAACCAGGCCACAAGTCCGACTATCAATTTGTATAGTGCGGAACTGTGGGTGATGTTTGTAGGACACAAAACTATAGAGGAAATTATTTTCCCTTTAATATAGCTTCTGTGGCGCAAATGTGGTATGGCTCGTTTGAGCACTTTTCCATCCATAAACAAAGGCAATCTTGAGCCCACCAGCCCTGGAGCCCATGTGTCAATTTGTATATTGCGGAGCTCCAAATGCTGTTTGTAGGTCATAGAAAAATAGAAGTGCAATGTTGAGCTAGCCAGGGTGCAAGTCCGCCTGTCAATTTGCATATCGCGGAAGTCTAGGTGCTACTTGTAGGACAAAGAACAATAGAGGGCCAATTTAAAGAAAGGGGAAACACTCGTTGGAAATGCGTGAATCTGCCAAGCCATGCAGCAAGGCATTTTCGGAAAAAAATGATTAAGTAACCAGGAAGAGAAACTATAGGGAATAAAAGAGTGGGAAAATAGAAAGGGGGAGGGCAATTTTCGTAAGCGCGAATTGGTTTCAAAGAAGCCCCATTGTTGCAACACCATCATTTTCTACTAATTGTCAGCAAATGCATTGTTGAAGATTAGATTTCATTGCAACCTGTGCGTGTAAGTATGTTCTTGATACATTCTTCCATGACTGTAACATATTAACTTAACTATTAAACTTCATTTTCTACTAATTGTCAACAAATGCTTTGTTGAACATTAGATTTTATTGAAACGTGTGGGTGTAACTATGTTCTTGATACATTCTTCCATGACTGTAACATATTAACTTAAGTATTAAACTTCTTGCATTATGAGTTGTTAGCATTAAAACTTAATAACTGCATGTCTAGAAACAAGAATGATGATTTTGTTGCAAGATTGTACATTGGTATTGCTATGTTCTATCTGCATTACGAATATAATTGAACGTTGGTTTGAAACTGTATGTAATCCATTTTTTTTTTGCATAAAAGGCTGGTGAATTGACACAGTACATTGTCATATAATTGTTAGATGTTCCATCTTAGAAAAAATAACCTAAGCAAACACAATATCGAAGAACTACGAGAGCACCAAACCATACCAATGAGAACATGCATTAAATCCATAAAAGAAGCAACAACGAAGACCCCAAGGCAAATTTTTTTAATAGCAATTCCATTAAAAAAAAAAGAAAAACATCGAGTATTGTACATCTATCCTTAGAAATTGGACCCAGTTCTTTGGGCCAAAACATTGAATGTATCCACCACAAACACAGGCACGAGATCCACAGTATGCAGGATCCTTGCATTTTTCTCCTGGATGAATCATCCTGTGGTGAAATTGATAGTTTTCAGAAGCTTCCTGTGAGGAAGAAGATGAAAAACATTGCAGGGAAAATCGAATAGCCCTTAACTGAAACCTAGGACACAACTAGAAACTGCCTCTGCATAGTCGAAAAAAAATTAGGGACACAGGTTGCACGTGCAATTTCAGAGGCCCAAATTAGTCCATTCTAGGTGGAAGGAGATGATTAGTAGAAAAATTCCTTGCAACAGTGAGATTTTCGGAGCTGATTCCCGAAGATGTTAATTGTATATCCAGAGAACAGGACAATAGTCCTACAAGTGAATAATTTTTTGTCTTGAAATATATCTCTAGGAGCATCAACAAATCATTTCCTTACACTTAAACTCTTCCACCCAGAACAGACTAATTTGGAACTCTGGAGTTCCTACTTTCGCACTGCAAAGAGGCTATTGCGTTCAACGTCGATTTCTTTTCTGAAATGCCTTTTGGTATTGTCAAGACCACCATCATTGAGTTGAGAAGTTCCGCCCATTATGGTTGATTTCAATTTGGGCGCAGGAGTGGGAAGAGTCTCTGCATTGCCATCATCCATTGTCGTATCATCGCCCATCAGATCATCTTCTTTCGGCTTGGAATCCATGACATCAACCTTTGCGCCAATCATCAATGCAACTGCACAGGTTCTCTGAGCAGGTAGGGTTGCCTTGGAATTCTTTGGCTTGAAATATCTCACTCGGTGTACCAAGGGACCATGTCCTTTTTTTCTCTTGGGCGAAGGGAGATGAGTAGTAAGAATATGCCCTGGAATAGTGGAACCTCTGGCCATTATGCTCGAATGTGTTTATTGTATCTGGACAGAACTGCTGCCACAAGTTAATGAGAATTTTCGTTTTCTCGAGACGATGTTTGAAATGAAAATTGGGGAGGGATAATATAACCCTCCGCAAATTATGGTTTAATGCGTATCAATGGAATATCTCCTCGAGTGTTTCACTGATCTATGCCAATCTACAAGGTTCATGCAGAATGAGTTGTTACGATTAGAACTCACTAATTGCATATTTAGAAAAAAGTGCAAAGGTGGCGGTGATGGCGAAGAGAGATTAAGAATTAGAAATTTCTTAAAGGTGCCAACTCGCCAGTGCACAAAAATAGATTGCATCATGTTTGAAATGAATACTTGGAAAGGATAACATACTTCTGCGCAAATATTAGTTTAATTCGTAGTAATGACAAATCTTCTCCAGACTTCCAGACATTAATGAAAATCTTAATAGTTCCTGCAGGATGAACTACTAGCATTGAAGATTAATTATTGCATATCTGGAAACAAGTACGAAGGCAGTGGTGATGGCAAATTGTGACGAAGCATTTTACATTTCGTACACCCGCCAACCCACGAAACCGATTCCAAGAAATACCCAAGTATGGAAAGCGGTCGGGTGGGTTACAAAAAAAAATGGCAGAAGATATGCCCAGGAGACGGGAAGGGTCAATTTTCATATTGCATCTCAGTGATAGAAATCGGCCATCAATTTGTATGTCACAGAATTTCGGCTGTTGTTTGTGCATAGGTGAACATCGAAAGTGTAATGGCGAGAGGGCAATTTGTATATTGTTGAACTTTGGGTTCTGTATATAAAAGCATGACACATTGGGAAAAAAGGACCAAGCAAACAGAAAGTGAAAGCATACGAGATGAACGGTTGTTTGTTTGCTAATTTGTAAATCGTGGAAGTCCGGGTGCTAGTTGCACGCAAAGAAACAATGGAAACGCAATGTTAAACCCGCCTATGCAGGAACCCGCGATTCAAAAAGTTTGTTCAATATGAAACGGGGAAGCGGTCGGTCGGGCTGGTGATATAAAAGTAACAATGGAAATCTGAAGACACGAATCCGCCAAATCCCGCACCTAGACATTTTCCGAAAAATGAGTTAGTAAAGAAAGGGAAATCAGAGAGATAAGAGAAACTAGAAATTTTCTGAAAAACGAGTAATACACACTAAATATGTACTATAAAGTATGAACATGAGATGTTATAGAGCATGTATGGATCCCGCATTCCATACTTAGCCACTTTTTGGATCGTGGGTTCTCAGACTAGCGGCCTCTAAATTGGGCATCTATTGTTCCGTGGCCTACAAATATCATCCAAAATTCAGCGATATACAAATTGGCTAGCGGACCTACGGGCTAGTTCGGTCAACATTGCACTCCTTTTTTTTCGTTTCATACAAACAACACTCGGAGTTCCGCGATATACAAATTGACAGATGGACTCCAGGGCTGGCAGCCTCAAGAGTGCGATTGTTTACAGATGCTAATCCCTATTAACTATTTAACATTATCTAAAAACATTATTTTCAATACTAAATTATTAATATTAAATATTGATATTATACAATTTAATTAGACATTGAGATATTGAGATACTGGGACTTTTGAATGGCATATTCTTTATGTAAATGCTTGATATCTGGAATTTGGAAATCTGGGTTCTTCAATAATTTGCATTTTAGTAAATCCCGGATATTGGATGTGTAATTATGGTGTTAGTTGATGGAACTTTGAAATCCCATTATCCAATGGTTGGATGGCATTTGTCTCACTCATATTCGTGCAATTTGTTTTTTTAACTATTGTTGATGTGTCTAGGTGGCTTAACATTCGTATTTGCTTGACATTAGCACCAAGTGTCTTTCGAAAATTACATGTCAGCTTAATCCAATGTGACATTTATTTTGTTACATGACTTGGCAGTTGTCGTGTTACTTGACTTGTCTGTCTAGATTTCCTTGACGTCAACATATCTTGTTGGATTCTGACTAGTCATGGTATGATGTGTTAATGCCCTGGTCTACGATGTTTCAACTTTCGTCTCTTCTGACTTGTCTGGTATGATGTGATGACCTATTTGTTATTTGTGATGTGGCACATAACGTGGATGCTGAGGTGCGTTGTGAATAGAGATCCAGATCCAACATTTTATTTATGACTTATTTTTAGAAATCCGAGATACTTGGATATCTGGATCCAAGTTAACAACTTAAACCAATTTTTTCAAAAACACTCGAATATGCGGATATCGAGAATCCGACTTTATCTTATGTCAAAAAGAAATCAACGATGGGCATTAAAACTTATTACCTTATCAACGATTTAAGATGGATTGAA
>ML783637.1:896345-976264 GCA_009831015.1 Picea engelmannii | reverse complement strand
ATATAATAAAGTTGTGGTTTTCTATATGGTTTCATATATCTTGTGTGGTGATTGTATTCAGATATCTTTGGATCTATTGTGATATTTTGTATTCAGCTATTTGGTACTTAACAGATCTCCTTCAGTTTCATCTGCACTGTTGGATTAGCTCTGAAGGATATTGTCGTGATTTATGCGTTTCACACTTTCACAATTCATAGATTCTGTGATGAGGCATCTTGACTCTTCATGTTGCAAGCTCCCAAAAGGAGCTTGGTTGCTCTAGCTCCCTCCTCTACGTGACCACAGGCGGTGACCGCTGGTTACAACGACATTTCACCTTTTCGGTATTTCGGCATTCATACCAAACACGATCCCCAAAATTCCGAGGCAGAGCTTATCTACACTAGGTCCTTCCTTCACGTGACCACAGGCGGTGAGCACTGTCTACGCTAAAAGGCGCTGCGAACTCATGATCTTCATCGACCCTGATCGACGGTCCATGATCTCGATGAATCAATGGTTCAGATATTTTCGTGATCTCGCATCTGGCTGTTCCTTATATGGAGGCTCTCGTCACTCCAAGTCGTGATAGGCGAGACTCCGAGATTGAGCTCAGATCGACGGTCCACGTTCTAGGTGATTTGACGGTCCTGATCTTTTCGCGATCTCGCATCTCGCTGTTCCTTAGATGTGGGTTCTTTTCGCTCCAAGTCGCGATAGGCGAAACTATGAGATGGAGCTCAGATCGACGGTCCACGTTCTAGGTGATCTGACGGTTCTGATCTTTTTGCGATCTCGCATCTCATGGTTCCTTAGATGTGGGTTCTTGTCACTCCAAGTCACGATAGTCGAAACTCTGAGATGGAGCTCAGATCGACGATCCACGTTCTAGGTGATCTAACGGTCCTGATCTTTTCACGATCTCACATCTCGCGGTTCCTTTGATGTGGGTTCTTGTCACTCCAAGTCGTGATAGACAAAGCTTCTAGATGGAGCTTAGATCAATGGTCCAGAACCCTTGGTGATCTTACGGTCCAGATCTTATCGCGAGTTCACATCTCGCGATTCCTGTGATGGAGGTTCTCGTCACTCCAAGTCGCGATAGGCAAAGCTCCGAGATGGAGCTTTGACATGCTCTGATCCTCTGCCACGCGTCCCTCTTGGATCAATGGTCAAGATTTTATCGGGAATTCACAACTCCATGAGCCTTCGTTGTGCCTGATCAACGGTCCATATTTGGCCTCGATCTAATGGTTGAGATTAATTCACGATTTCACATATTGCAAATTCAAGAAGTTAGGGAACCCCATTCCTTTGACTTTCCAGTTAGCAACATAACGATCTTTCGCCACGCGTCCTCTTGATCAACGGTCCACGACTGTCCCCGACGAACGGCCAGGATTCCTTCACAGTTTTGGGGAGTTGGATGACTCTTAGACTTATCCACCTTGTAGCTTCACCATATCTAACAACTATTGAGCCTTCGTAGATACCCCAAATCCTATGGCTCAAATCTTCTCGCGATTTCGCCACTTCGTGATTTCGCCGCTTCGCGATTTTGTCCACCTTCGCAATTTTGCCACTTTGCGATTTCACCACTTCGCCATGTAATGAACGTGTAGGTCCTCCCTGATCCAACGATGGATGTACCCCACACTTAGATTGGATGCCCGAGATCTATTCTCGTCTACTGCGTGCTACTCCTCTCTGAATTCATATATGATGATCATCCGGGATTCTGAATAAGATCCAACGTTCACTATTGCTCCTCCTTTTCCATTATCACTATGCTGCTGATCATGCTGAACTTTTCCATCGCTGTTCTTGCCATCAATGACAAACTTACTCTAAACTGTAAACCTTCCAACAGCATGTACGGATCCCGCATTCCATACTTAGCCACTTTTTGGATCGCGGGTTCTTGGACTGGCGGCCTCTAAATTGGGCATCTATTGTTCCGTGGACTAAAAATATCATCCAAAATTCCGTGATATACAAATTGGCTAGCAGACCTGTGGGCTAGCTGTTTCAGGATAAATCCATGAGTGCATACACAAACCGATCTCCCTAGATCCACCTGGATCTAGAACAAAACAGGACAGAATAATACACTTTCCCTAGATCTAAGCTATTGGATGAACTAAGAGACGAGGATCATGGACATACCTTATGAACGCTTTCCTTAGGTCTCTGTTGTTCCAAGATTTGCTCCAACGCTCTTGTGCCATTCAGATCACAACAGTACAAACCAATCGAAGTAAAGGCAGATTAATATATTCAATAGCTAGTCTATACATATGATCAAGGAGTTATGTAATAAAGTGACATCATCTTTATGGGAAAGGGACATATTACTGTATTGAATTAATTGAAAGTGAAACTTACAACCTAAGCCTTGATGTCGTAGGTCTCCTTTCGATGGCTCCTAGCTCTGACACACACACTTGCTCATGCATGAATAAAATCAACCACTTTTGATGACTTTGCTGTTGTCTCTAGCTGCTGTAGTATCAGTCCTCCATACAGTCTTGCACCAATTCTCCAATCAATCCCTTGCTAGCTTGCTACTTATTCTTCTTAACTCTTTCCATGAGCATTCCTCTCAATTTATAAGAGAGAATGGATTAGTTACTTGGATAGGAAATGATCCCAAGATATCTGGAATGCCAACACCTGAATAACCATTCAAAGCCAACTCATGTTTCTAGAAGATTCCCTTTTAGAAGGTTCGAGATTTTATCTTTTTCCTTCCTTTGGAACATGTTCGCACCCTGACAGTTAGTTACAGTGCGAACCCTTTGCACCCTAGCTTAATGCAGCCTGCGAGAATTAGGCATTCTCACGGGCAAATATATAGGTAGCCTGCGAACATCTCTTAAAAGCATGATTTCTGGAAGCAGACAAATGTAACTTTTCTTAGGAAAGTGTTCTTAGTGAAGAGCTTGATTTTCCATCATCATAACATCATCATGACATCATCACGATGACCAAAATTGTGGATAACACTAGCTCGGTCAACATTGCACTCCTTTTGTTTCGTTTCATACAAACAACACTTGGAGTTCCACGATATACAAATTGACAGATGGACTCCAGGGCTGGCAGCCTCAAGAGTGCGATTGTTTATAGATGCTTATCCCTATTAACTGTTTAACATTATCTAAAAACATTATTTTCAATACTAGATTATTAATATTAAATATTGATATTATACACTTTAATTAGACAAGAAGGTTTGTACAATATGAAATGGGGAAGCGGTCAGTCGATTGGGCTGGTGATATAAAAGTAAGTGAAATATGAATACGTGAATCCACCAACTTTCTTACTAAGAAAATTTCCTCGGATTGGGGGGCTCAAAATTGGGCCTCTATTGTTCCGTGAGCTACAAATAGTACCCAAGAGTTACGCGGTATACAAATTGACAGGAGGACTTGCGGGCTGGCTCGCTCAACATTGCATTTCTATTGTCCCGTGTTATTCAAATAGCACTTAGAGTTCCATCATATACAAATTGACAGATGGAATCTAGGGCTAACAAGCTCAATATTGCGATTGTTTACAGACGGTGATCCCTATCAACTATCTAAGACTACCTAAAAAACATTATTTTCAATACTAAAGTATTAATATTAAATATTGATATTGTACAATTTAATTACATAAAATTATAAAAGGATGTGAAATATCTTATTTCAAAGAAAAAACCACGTATTCAGAAACTTGCGTTCCAAAATTTTTGTATAATATGAAACGGGCAAGAGGTTGGTCGGGCTGCTGATATAAAAATGGGTGGAAATTTGAACACGTGTATTCGTCAAGTTCCGCACCTAGAAAATTTCCCAAGAAACGAGTTGTACATACCAAATATGTACTTTTATAAAGTATGGGCATGCGATTTTATAGAGCATGTACGTAGCCCTCATTCCATACTTAGCCACTTTTTGGATCGCGGGTTTTCGGGCTGGCGGGCTCAAAATTGGGCCTCTGTTGTTCCGTGCCCTACAAATAGCACCTAGAGTTTCGCGATATACAAATTGACAAGCGGACTTGCGGACTATTTGAATTTTAAGGGCCTCCTGTTGATGTAATAGTACATTTGGACTTGGGCCACTTTATATTCGCTTCTTACAATATTAAACGGAGAAGCAGTCGGTTGGGATGGTGATATAAAAGTAATTGAAATCTGAAGTCGTGAATCCGCCAACTCCCACAGGTAGAAGTTTTCCGAAAAATGAGTAATACATACTAAGTATGTACTCTTATAAGGTATGGACATGTGATTTTTATAGAGCTTGTACAAATCTCACATTCCATACTTGGCCACTTTTTGGATCACAGGTTCTCAGTCTGGCGGGCTCAAAACTGAGCCTCTATTGCTCTGTATCCTACAAATAGCACCCAGAGTCTCGTGACATACAAATTGACAGGCGAACTTGCGGACTGGCTCGCTCAACATTGCACTTCTATTGTTCTGTGTCTTCCAAACAACATTCAAAGGAAATGAGTAATACATACTAAATATGTACTTCTAAAAACTATGGACATCATATTTGATAGAGCGTGTACGGATCCCTCATTCCATACTTAGCCACTATTTGGATCACAGGTTCTCGAGCTGGCAGGTTCAAAATTGGGCCTCTGTTGTTCTGTGCCCTACAAATAGCACTCACATTTCCGCGATATACAAATTGAAAAGCGAACTTGTGAGCTATTTGAATTTTAAGGGCCTCGTGTGATGTGATAACACAATCGGACTTGGGCCAGTTTATATTCGTTTATTACAATATCAAACAGGGAAGTGGTCTGTCAGGCTGGTGATATAAAAGTAAGTGAAATATGAAGTCGTGAATACGCCAACTTGAGCACCTAGAAGTTTTCCGAAAAATGAGTAATACATATTAAGTATGTACTTATAAAGTATGGACATGAAATTTTTATAGATCATGTATGGATCTCGCATTCCATACTTGGCCACTTTTTGGATCGCAGGTTCTCGGGATGCTAATTGGGCCTCTATTGTTCGGCGCCTTACAAATAACACCCACAATTCTGCGATATACAAATTGACAAGCAGACCTGCAGGTTGGCAGGCTCAACATTGCACTTCTATTGTTCCGTGTCCTCCAAACAACACTCAGAGTTCCACGATATACAAATTGATAGACAGACTCCAGGGCTGGCGGGTTCAAGATTGCCATTGTTTACGGATGGTAATCCCTATCAACTATCTAACTTGATCTAAAAACATTATTTTCAATACTAAATGATTAATATTAAATATTGATATTGCACAATTTAATTAGACAAGAAAGTTTGTACAATTTGGTCGGGCTAGTGATTTAAAATTAAGTGGAAATCTGAACACGTGCATCCGCCAACTTCCACACCTAGAAAAATTCCAAGAAACGAGCAATACATAGTAAACATGTACTTTTATAAAGTATGGACATGAAATTTTATAGACCATGGACAAATCCTTCATTCCATACTTAGCCACTTTTTGGATGGCGGGTTCTAGGGATGGCGGGTTCAAAATTGAGCCTCTATTGTTCCATGTCCTACAAATAGCACCCAGAGTTCCACAATATACAAATTGATAGGCGGACTTGCGGGCTTTCTGGCTCAACATTGAACTTCTATTGTCCTGTGTCCTCCAAACAACACTCATAGTTCCATGACATACAAATTGACAGAAGGACTCTAGGAGTGGCGGGCTCAAGATTGCAATTGTTTATGGATGTTCATCCTATCTAACATTATCTAAAAACATTATTTTCAAATACTAAATTATTAATATTAAATATTGATATTGTACAATTGAATTACATAAAATTATCAAAGGATGTTAAATCGCTTATTTTTTAAAAAAATGAAGGAAACAAAATAAAGTTTTTTAAAATTCTATCACCGCAAGCATAAAAACGACCAACGAGCAATACATAGTAAACATGTAATTTTATAAAGTATGGACATGATATTTTATAGAGCATGTACAGATCCTTCATTCCATACTTATCCACTTTTTGGATCACGGGTTCTCGGGCTGGCGGGCTCAAAATTGAGCCTCTATCGTTCCGTGTCCTACAAATAGCACCCTTGGTTCTACGATATACAAATTGACAGGCGGACTTGTGGGCTCTCTGGCTCAACATTGCACTTCTATTGTCCCGTGTCCCCCAAACAACACTCAGACTTCCGCGAGAAACAAATTGGTAGAAGGACTCTAGGACTGGCGGGCTCAAGATTGCGATTGTTTACGGATGGTCATCTTATCTAACATTATCTAAAAACATTATTTTCAAATACTAAATTATTAATATTAAATATTGATATTGTACAATTGAATTACATAAAATTATCAAAGGATGTTAAATCACTTATTTTTAAAAAATTGAAGGAAACAAAAGAAAGTTTTTTAAAATTCTATGATCGCAAGCATAAGAATGACCAATTTGAATTTTAAGGGTCTCTTGTTGATATGATAACACAATTTCACTTCGCACAATATATATTCGTTGATTTCAAATTATTCTAGGAGATTAATTTTACCAAGTTCATCGATTAAGCAAAAAATGCTAAAACAACGACGAATTTGAATTTTAAGGGCCTCTTGTTGATATGATAGCACAATTGCACTTCGCACAGTATATATTCGTTAATTTCAAATTATTCTAGGAGATTAATTTTACCAAGTTCATCGATTAAGGAAAAATGCTAAAACAAGCCACATACTACATTTGCATCACAATGCCATAGAAATTATCAGGCGGATTTGCAGGCTAGATGGCTAAAAAATTCAATTCTATTGTTCCGTGTCCTCCAAACAACAGTCAGAGTTCCGCGATATACAAATTGACAGACGAAGCACACAACCAAGAACCAACTAAATTTCAAACAGGCTGCAAGAAAGTTCCCACAAGGTTCCATAAAGCAGGACGCATCGACCTTTGCATTAAACAATTTGATATACAAAGAAAAGACGTCGCCGCATTCGTTTTCTCTTGCATATGGTATATGTTCCCAGTAGAAAATAACCGGGGCCATGGGATATATGGGGTTTGTTGCGATGCTTCCCATTTTTTGGATCGAACAATCCTATGCGCATGGAATCCCAAGTAGCCGAGTTCGACGAACATTCATCTTGATGTTGAAGAAATATTACAGAGACACATGAGGTATTTTCGTTTCCTGCCAAAGTTTGATATATATATATATATATATATATATATTTTCCCTTCTTCAGCCGATATGAAAAATTGCATTGTCCTCATTTAAGGTGAATTTGCTATGTATTTGAAGGTCCCACAGCATGTAGACATTGCTTGCATTTTTCTGTAGATACGTTTCATACGACAATTATGCCAACTTAGGAGGCACATTTTGTAACAGAGGTTGCCTAACCGTACAATGAACAATTGTGTTTCCCACGGTTTAGATGGCAACATTGACGCAATTTCCATATATATATGAACATTTTTCACCGCATCGTAGACAATGAATCATATAATCACTTATCAAAGCGGAGGCAGAAGCAGGAGAATTTCATTTCGCACATACAGGTTCAAAGGGGGTCGAGTACACATTGGCTGCAACTAAAACACCTTCAACCTGGGAACACGAGCATAGGAATTAATACATTAAACAATATAATACACAACTGCACCCCCCGCTCCCCTTAAAAAAATAAAAATAAAATAAAACAGGCCGTAGAAATTTGTTGAAGGCTATTTGTATAAGCAAAGTGAGGATGATTTTGTGGATGTATACACACAACAGTTGTAGAGCTAGCTAGTTTCTTCAGATCATCTACTATATCTACTCACAACTCTGTTACAAACGTTGCCTGGGTTGTCCGAAAGATCCTTTCTCTAACATCCCTTTTCTTTGTTATATTTTTGAAGAACATAAGTGGAATCTTCCCTTTATGCAATTGCTTCTCCATTGACCAAAACAAATTTGAATACGTATCGAACAATTGCAGCTGCAACATGGAACAATGCAATATTTGTGTAACTTACCCGAGATACATGTACATGCGGGAACAAAGGACAAAACTAGATATGAAAAGTGGTACCATTGCCTTGTCGATGTCCGACTCTCCATCCTTTATATGGAGAATGTGTTGTGAGCCAAGTTTTCCCACCAGTGTGACAGCTGCACCAATCGTTCCGATTGGGTAAATATCAGTGCTCTGTGCAAGCTGGCTGATAGTCGATTTCGGGACGAAATGATATTCTAAACAAACAACGGATTTTTTTTCCACAATACTTGTTTCGTTGAGAGAAATAATTCGATCACAATCACCATGGTCATATACTGTTTTGGGAAATATATTAAAATTTGTAATGGACATCCCATTACTCGGCAATATATTTTCTGCATGTTTCTGGACAAGTTGTGGAGGAATAGTCAGTGTCATTGTCATCATGGCCTTCTTGTCTGTCATGTCAGCACACATAATGGATCTAGTTTTGTTTTCCTTGTCCAAGTAGGTTCTATAGACGACCATTATGTCCCTGATGAACACTTGTCCAATTCAGTGGCTATTCAAGCCCTCTATTGATAGTACTTTGGATATTACAACTCTAGACCTAGTGACAATTTTTGAACAGGAAAACTAAAGTGAATGGTAGTGTGCATTGTTTTTTTGGGTATTCTTCTTTCATTGGCATAAATCTATAAGTACACGCATAGCTTCGATGAACTATGGAGCCAGAGTTTTGCAACCATACCTCTTAGTTTGCGGAACATGCGACACATTCGACGTCTCACTTGTACTTGTTGATACTTCTTGAAAACTGCAAACCATGTATTGCAAATGACATCATCATATTCACCATGCCATAGATGAATATATAGCCGAGGACATTTGTTTGGTAAACATAGTAAGAGAAGAGCGTATGCATATTTACCTTTGGCCTTGCCGGTCTGCTGATGTCTGGGATGACTGACTGCTCATGCCCATGTCACTGGTCCAACTTTTTCTGATGCAAGCATGTGCAGATGAACATGAAGACTAAACAAGCATATGCATTGTATACTGTCCATCAGAACGACTAAATAATCATAAAACTGTATGCATTTGATTTTTCTATCTGGAAAAATGTTTAACAGTAAACAGGGCATGAAGGCAGGGCACCACAACCAATCTGTATATAGCGGACCCCCGGAAGCTAGGGGAGCAATCTTGAACCTGCCAACCTTACATCCGCAATCGACAAAGTGGGTAACTATGGAATAAGGTAGAAGCGCGACCATAGATGTGAAACTGTTAGTCCGCCAACCGACGCACCAAGGCATTTTCGGAAAGAACACTAAGCAGATGAATTAGAAAACAAAAGGGATAATAGAAAATGGAAAAATTAGAAATAGGGAGGGCATAAAGGCCCATTGCTGGCAAGCCATCGTTTTCAAGTCTAATATTATATGCCCCCACTCAGTTTGTATATTTAATTTACCAGCACAATTGGTATACCTTTTAGAAGATTGTACCACAGAACCCTCTTCTGTTGCACATAACAATTCATCTTCCTATCCAACCAACCTATTTTTTCCAAGGTAGCAACACCGAATATGCAATGGACATGAAGGCAAGTTAGTATGAAGACATGAATCTAAAAGAAAGAGAAACAAGTCTATTTACCCGCCAAAGAGTCCATCATCCTCTCCAGCCATTCTGTTTCTTTAAATGCAACAATGCAACGAAAACACAACAGACATGAATTAGGTTAGTATGCAAGAAGGCATGTAATGAAGATAACTTATAATGAAGACATACATGTAAAAGAAAGAGAAACATGGCTATTTACCTGTGAAAGAGCCCATCGTCATCTCCAATCATTCTATTTTTTTAAATGTAGCAATGCAGTGAAAACACAACGGACACGAAGCAGGTTAGTATGCAAGAAGGCATGTAATGAAGATAAGTTACCATGTAGGAAAGCACACAACATGTACATATAATAAACTAGGCGAACACATATACAAACAATAAATGAAATAAAAAACAATGCAATATGAAATAATAGTATAAGCATGCACCTTTCTGTATCCTCTTCAACTGATGCAGTCAAGACTCCGTCGTTTTCTCCAACTATTCTGTTTGTTTGAATGTGGGAACACACAAAATACAATGAACATGAATGGAAGCTGGTATGCACCGAAGAACAAGCAATATGTACATACAATAAAAGAGAGTCAATGAACAGTCTAAAAGATAGGCAGAAACATGAACCTTTGTGCTTCTCCATCCATAGCTGTAAATGTGTAATTTTGTTTCCCTGCCCAAAATATATTACAAGCCACAAAATATCACGAAATTGCACGGCCGTAGCTAAACGATTTCTAGTTTTCCATAGAAAATTATCTAGATATGCTTCCACCGATGGAAAAACATGTTCTTTATCCTCTACACAGACTGCTGTGCCCACGATACAAGATTTTGGTTTTTCGTGGCAAACTACCTAGACATGCTTCCAGACATCGAAATATAATCTTGCAGAATATTTGTTGTACATATCATATCTCAAGTACAACACAAATTGTATCATGCGCACACCAGTCTATGTAGAGGACAAAGAACATGTAATGTCATATGGGCACATCTGACCATACACAGTTTATAAATGTAGCATGCATATGCTTTATCCTAATAAAAAACAACGGATATTGCAATTTCACATGTAATTCTCGAACAATTTTGCATGCAACTATTTTCTTTCATGCAAGCACTGAAGCACCAGAAAAATCTCATAGCACAATAGATATCGACCTCGACAGACAGGGAAAATAACAGAACTACATGTCGACTCGTCGGTGCAGGGGTTGAACATCGTAAAGCGCCCCCAAAACAACAATAATCCAAAAAACAAAACAAAAAAACCAGCTCCAACCACTGACGCTGGACCCCAACCCTGCAAGGCTGAATTAAACAAAAGAAAAAAACAAGTGCCAAACCAACAAGAAAGAACAAACAGGCCGAACTGCACCCCCAGGGCCCCAAAGCGTAAACTTGAGCCAAACAAACACAACCAACAACCCATGAACCAACGAACCAGCAAGAACCACTGAACCAATAAACAACATATGTATCTCCAACAATTACAAAACTACAGCCGAAGCAGAGAAGGAACCATAAACATACGATGACCATGGCACTATAAATAAGAAAACATTCTTACCTGCAAACTGCAAACACTGAAAAACAAACAAGGAATACAAAATGAAAATATGGGATGGAAACTTACTCCGAAACGATGAAATGCAGAAGCGCAGGTGGAATCATGAACGAAACAACAACAATCAGCAACCAACGAATTAACGAAGAAGAAACACTCACCGAACCAGTAAACAATGTATGTAGCTTCAACGATGACGAAATTGCATTGCAAAGGTAGAAGAAGGATGAAACATACAATGCCTATTCAACTGGCGGTGGACAACAACACTGTACAAAATCACTGCAACATTATATGGAAAATTTCAAGGAAAAATGTACTCCGAGAAGTGTATTTAGATAAACATTTAAGGCTGTCAGGCTGTCTAAGGACCTCACGGTATGCAAACATTGAAGTTGTTAGGCCTATTCGAGGACCTCATGTCATGTAAACATTTAAGCTGTCAGGCCTATTGAAGCATCTCGAAAAAAGTGTCAATACATTTCAATACAAATACACGCGGGAAGGACGTTATAAGCTTTGGAATTCTCAATCACTATAAATATTGGATATCAAAACATTTCAATATGATTAGTACAAATAAAAACTTAGGGATATATTCAACTAGCAAAAAATGCTAATACAAACATTCAAACTAATGCTAACATTAATCCGCCTTCAAGCAATACATAGGAAAAATATATTATTCAAAAAGACTGTATACAATAAAAAGTTTGGATATGTTTCCATATAAAAAATTGGGAATAACGAAGCCGACAATAAGACCTCCAATCTCTTATCCAATCAGATCAGTACATATATGGTACTTTTTATTATATAAAAATATATGTTTTTAATTCTCTAGCTCCAACAATAGGTATTATGCAAATATTTCTGGTCAAAGGACAAACTAATATGTAGTCAACGAATTATCGATCATTATAGTCCCTCTATGCCTACGACAGGGACTAATAAGCTAAGAATAAAACCTCCATTTTCATGCGAAGGAAGTTGAAATAGGTTTATATCTTATAGTTTTAAGTTTTTTTGCAATTGTGTTTTGTACAAGGAATATGGTGCTTATGGAAAAAAGATAACGCGCCTACAATAATTCTTGCCCCCCAAAAAACATTAAATTTTTTGTAACAACAAATTCAAACATTTCTTATATTTCAAAGGATATTTGATGGAAGATAAGAGGAAAATAACTCTTTTACTTGTAGCCAGCTAAATAGAGCCCAACTAATCCATTTAAGAACAAAAAATTGCAACATAAATGCTTTCTCAGAATTGTTTAGATGCATACCTTGGATGGTAGCAAAATAGTTTTTAAACTTGCTTGAATCTGAGCATTTGCACTAGTCGTGTAGTTTCACAATGAACATGGTTCCTCTGTAGCCAAAACTCAATGGAAACCACACTCTCGGCAACCACCAAACACATGCGGAAACCCTAACAAGAACCAAGTGACATGTGCAGGATTGATGGTATTAATATGCAGTCTCATCACCTAAATGGACGATCAACTCATTGACGTTCATGTCCCATACAGACTACAACACAATCCTTTAACCATTTCAAATATTCAATGCACGGGCTATTAAACCAACAAGTCATAGCATATACTAAAAATAAGTGATCGATTTCATTACCCATATTATATGCATTTTCTTTGAGCCTTTTCCATGCTCGTTACCAAATGGACATTTAAGCCCGAATCATATGGTTCTAATCTATCATATGCTTATTCAATGCCCTTGGCATATATATAATACAATCTTTTTTTACTAAAACCATAACAAAAGACATATCCTTGTAATCATATGATATTGAAAACAAAACCTTTGAAACCCTTTGTCATCACATGGTATATCATAATAAAAGTCTCGTAACCATTTATTATCGCATGTTATCTCATATTCCTAGGTGAACATATGCCATATTGATTTCTCATGAACTTAACATTCATTTGAAGATAATGTAGTGAATTTGATCATGGCATGTATGCAAACAAGCTTTTACACTTTGATCTCACATATGCTTTCAAACCATAGGTAAGAACCATCATTATTATTCTGAATATAAACCGTCAAATGCCATACCATACCGGATTCCGAGAGTAGAATTTAAATAGAACTGTATACCCCTATAGACTTCCAAGTACCATTCACATCATAATTTTGTTACCCCTAAAACTAAAGTTGATATCATACAATGATGTTGAGAAAAGATGTAATGCCAAAAATTTTAACCTTTCAGTGCTTAATCCTAGGGGACCCCACTTATAGCCAGCTAAATAGAGCCCAAATAATCCATTTAAGAACAAAAAATTTCAACATAAATACTTTCTCAGAACTGTTTAGATGCATACCTTGGATGGTAGCAAAATCATTTTTAAACTTGCTTGAATCTGAGCGTTTGCACTAGTCATGTAGTTGCACAATGAACATGGGTCCTTGGTAGCCAAAACTCAATGGATAACACACTCTTGACAACCACCAAACACATGAGGAAACCCTAACAAGAACCAAGTGACATGTGCGGGCTTGAAGGTATTAATATGCAGTTTCATCACCTAAATGCATGGTCAACTCATTGACCTCCATGTCCCATATGGACTACAACACAATCCTTTAACCATTTCAAATATTCAATGCACATGCTATTAAACCAACAAGTCATATCATATACTAAAAAGAAGTGCTCAATGTTAATACCCATATTATATGAAAATGCTTCGAGCCTTTTCCATGCTCATTACCAAATGGGCATTTGAGCTCAAATCATATGGATCTAATCTATCATATTCTTATTCAATTCCCTTGGCATATATATAATACGAGTTTTTTTAACTAAAACCATAGCAAAAGACATATCCTTGATATCCAAACAAAACCTTTGAAACCTTTTGTCATCACATGGTATATCATAACGAAAGTCTCCGATCTGGATTATTTTTGAGAACAAAATGAAAGCATAGATATTACAATGAAATACACATAAATATTGCCAGAAACAGAGAAATACAATAATACATTATTTCTATTAATGAAATAAATGTACAGAGACTGTAAAAATAAAGAGTGAAAGACTCGCTAGAATGGTGGCAACTTATCTCTGAGAAGAGATGTGACGACTACTCTCATTTGCAAGAAGATGATTGTTACAATGAGGCTTCAAAGGCCTTTTTAACATAAGTAAAATCCAAAACCCTAACCCCAGAAGAGGAAAACCCAAAAGGTTTGCGGGCCCCAAGATGATTGTTACAATGAGGCTCCAAAGGCCTTCTTAACATAAGTAAAATCCAAAACCCTAACCCTAGAAGAAAAAGCCAAAAGGTTTGCGGGCCCCGATGGGGGTAGTTGATACGTCAACTTCCCAGGGGTGTAACTTTATCATACGATCTCCGTTTGGGGCACTCGATAGACCATTGCATCCACATGGGCCCCAAATCCACAAAAAATGTCGTTTAGGGACTCAAAACATCCTCGAAAGTTTGGAACTCGAAAAACTGCTGAAACACTACCAAGATGGAAAACTATTTTTCGAGCCCGTGGAATAGGTGGGTGGCCATCGATATCCACCTAGATCAATCCTCCCTCCTTAGGAAGTAATGATATCCATTGCGTTGAGTTCTCGGTGGAGAGGGGGAAGCGTTTGCTAAATCTGAATCTTGGTGAGCTGCTTGCCTTGCTGGAGAGGTTGCGTTGCTTAGCTTGTTGAAGGGTGTCACGAACCTCTGGTTGGATGGTTTGGACCTTTTTAACCAGTTTGGCTACATGAGATGACTGTGTTCAGAAGGAATCTTTGCGCTTTGTTGCAAACTTGTTGACCTTCTTTTGTTGGATAGAAGGTGCTTTGCCTGAGGCTGTAGTGGTTGCAATATCCTTCTGTTCACCTTTTGAACAGATTGTGAAGAAAGTGAATTTTGTAGTATGAGATACTACCTTGCGGCATTGTTTAGGTGGGACAGTAGTTGGAACTACCTCTGGTATCCTGTAGAGATGACCCCCCAGAGTAACAATGACACTAGGGGGTTGAGACTCATAGATATCATGGCGCTTCCACATATATGGATGGCCCAAGAGAACATCACAAACATCCAACATGGCAACATCACATAATACCTCATCCTTCAAAGGTTGGATGCCTTATGACAATCAACACTGCTGGCTGACACAAAGATCTCATCCCTGGTGAAGCCACCCAATGTTGTATGGCTATGGGTGTGGTGTTATCAAAAATACCAACTGTTTGAAGACCTCTGCTGAGATGAGGTTCTTCTGGCTTCCGCTTGTTGGAATATTGCTTGTTGTCATTGATGTCAACCCTAGTCATTGGTTGTAGTCATTGATGTCAACCCTAGCCATTGGATTTTGGACCCAATAGTTGATCAAAGTAGATAGACATGAAAGAAATTACACATGTAGGTACAACACCCATGGATTCATAGTATAAGTCATGTTGCTTCCGGTGGTATGTGGCACGTCACGTGGATCCTTACGATTGAGGAGAAATGAATTTTTGAAGATGGCAATGTGAATTGAAGCAAAAACTACATGTCAACCCTAATGTTAAAAGGAAGTGACATAAAGGGTATAAATACATCTCATTATACATTCATTTTTCAACACATACAAGTTTTTTAATGAACAAGGAGATATAAGTTGAATTTCAGAGGAAATCTGAAGTAAAGAAGGCCGAATTTCAAGGGAGGATGAAGTCTTTTGGTGATGTGTTCTAAGGTATGTTATTTATAGGCCATCTTACCATTTTTGCTATAACTTTTTTTCTAGAACGATTCATATGGTGAAAGTTGTATGCTATTGAGAAGACATATCTAGGTACCTGTGGTAAAATTTTCAGCTCTTTATTTGCTATAATTTTGGAGATACACTTTGTGGAAGATAAGTTTTTTGACTAGTCCTGAAGCTAGTCATAAACATGTGTTCCAGGTAAAACAATCATAACGTCTTCATAGAGAATCAAAATGAAGTGAGATCAATTGAATTGGAAATAGTATAGGCTTTAGTTTCATGTGTACACATTTTAGAATCTTATGTTAAATATTGAGCGCGGGGCATGCTGTACAAGTTCACTCTCCTAAATAAACCAGAATTGAATAAGGTCTACCATTTTCTCTATAAATCATTTTCTGGGAGGATTCAAGGAGTGAAACTTGGAGGATTTTTAGAGAATACATTGAGTTATGTTATCTATAGGATCAGAGTATTCTAAGAAGTGAAGAATTGCAGAATTTGAAGAAGTCTCAGGAAGCATCATCAGGTTCTATGTGATGGTTGGTTGATGGTGATCATTTAATGTAAAGTTTTATTATTTCTCATATATTCTTGGGTGGAAGGAAGGGGCAAGGATGGAGAGGTCAACCCTCTCTTGATATTGGAGGATTGTATCTTCCTTTTGGATGTTTATCCCTCCATTTATATTTGGAAGCTGTAGCTTCCCTTGGAAGTCATTACTTCACTTGAACAATAACTATTGATTATTTATTATATATTGTGCATGGTGTATTGGTGTAACTCTTCTACTATTGTTCATTGCTCATTGGATATAATTGAATACATAATTTGGTTGAAGTATAAGTTGAAAAAGTTTTTAAATTGTACTTGATGCTGATTCACCCCCCTCTCAATATCAACAATTGGTATCAGAGCGGGTTACCTTCAGTACAGTTTAACCACTGGAAGGAAGATCCTAAGTAGAAATGGAAGACAACATTCTAATGGGATTCCACCATTTGATGGAAGCAATTTTGAATAATGGAGTAATAGAATGGAAAATTACTTGAAAGATCTTGGGGCAGATGTTTGGTTCTCATTTTCTTTAGGATACAATGCTTTGAAGAAACCAAAGACTACAACTCAAAAGGAAGCAAGAAGGAACAACAAATTGGCAATAGATACTGTTAGCGACATTTCTTGTCCTAGGCACAAGAGTATTCGGGTCTGCAAGTTGCACGAGAAGCTCCCGAGCACAGCATGGAAAAATCTCGTTCTAAGGCTTCCAATCGAGCAAGCGGGCGAAATTACATTGTCAATGGCCTAGATTCATCTATAAAAGCACATCGACGGTCGGTGGGAAATCACGGTTAGCGGAGTTGTGTGATATGTAGCGTCTATATACATACAGGAAAGATAGCAGCCGTCCATCCAAAGACGCGTGGCGCGAGATCCAGTCGCGTCGGCGATTCGACATTTGGGAGTTCAAGGGGTGAGGGTTTTATGTTGTTCTACATCTTGAAACCCCGAACCCTGAAAGCACCGAAAGCGCCCAAAGTCGGGCCCACAGTATCGAGGGGCAGTCTCAGCCGTCCATCTAAAATGAACACCTGGCGCATGATTAGGCTCCCCGCCTTTTCGCCCATCGTGATTTCGAAGCGCAAGAAGCAGCCCCCTCATATCCCTGATGCGCAAAGCAACAAGATCATCAGGGACTTGGGGCCCACAACATCATCGGGTGAGTTTAGAGCCGTCAGATATAGGGGGACGCACGTCGCCAAATCAAGCCATCTTGGCGTTTCGCTCATCATGATTTCAAGGGACAGGGATCAACCCCTTCCTATCCACGAACGTCGAAAGCTCCTTTGAGAGTAAACATAGGGTCACAACCCGTGGTCACCTGAGAAGTAAAAGAGCTGCGCAAAGGGGGCCAAAGATGTCAGGTCCAGTCGCCGAAAGGTTCATCGCATTCTCCGGGTGCCATTTGGTCTGACCTCAAGCCTGGTTTTCGCTTAAAGTAAATAAAGGTAAGAAAGAGTGGTTGAAACCTCTCTTCATGCATTAAGTGAAAGATATGGAAAGCCTGGTCAGCGGTCTGCTTGAGGGGGGCCTGCGTACCATTTTTTCCAAAGAGGCCATGCCCAGTCCTCGACCAACCGGAGGAGGTCTGCACACACTAGCTCGGCTCTTAATGTCTCAGCTACTTCCCTTGCAGGGGCCATGCACAGTTAAGGTGGCGTCTGACAAAGAATAGCCATCCGAATTTGACTGAGGGGACACCGAGTCTTGGGTGCACGATCGGCCAGAGTCTGCATGCGCAGACTGTCAGAAGACATGCAAAGGCAATGTTTTAATGTAGTGTCTTGTTTTTGTTGCTGTTGTTGTTTTTGAGTATATGTAGGCGTTTTCGCCATTTTTGTAAGCATCGATGGTAGAGAAAAGCTCTCGATTGTAATGTTTTGATAGATGCTCTAGTTCTCTAGTTATGCATCTGTATGTAAGATTTATTTTTTTATGAAAGACAATTTCCCTATTTCATCTAGTTTTCATCTCATACTGAGGGAGTTCATGATTGAATGATTCACATGAATTATTGCAGTTGTGTTATGATAAAGGTTTTATTGTGGCACTATTGTATTCTCTGGTTTTCTGCATTTGAATGTAAGAAGATCTCGCGTTTAAAGGCATTCTCCTACAATCTGCTAGAAACCTGATGTTGATAAAAGACCTCTGCATCTCTCTGATACAAGTCTTCCTCCTACTCACCCTTACTACGACTCACTGTCTGAAGTATGTCCAAGACCTCACTTGCCCATGCATGCCTGGCCTAGTTTTGGAGTTGAAACAATATCATCCAAGTTTACTTCCATTCAATCACCCCTTTCATACACAAATCGTGACATAAACTGATGGGCATCGGGCTCTGCTCCTGCAAGCAATCTAGGGGTGACTTCCGTCGCCAACAGATACCATCCTCGATGGATTGACAGATTCAATGAAATCCAAGGTGGGATCATGTGCATCAACAAAAGAGCTTTGGGACAAGATACAAGACCTTTATGCAAGGGAAGAAGCAGCAACAGAAGAATAAGTTGAAGCAAGTTACAACATCTCAGATTTCAAAGAAGCAAATAGAGATGCGTTCTTTTGCTTTAATTGTGAATGAGTAGGACATGTTGAATTTGAATGTCCTTATACAAGGATTGAAAGAGATGATACTAAAGAAGAAAAGTCCAATGAATAAGAAGAAAACAATGAAGCAAAAATAATTCAACAAGAAGATAAGAATCTTAAAAAATTGAAGCATGTTGAGATTGAAAATAGCAAGCTCAAAAACACGCATATAAAACTAAGAAGTGAATTGGGCAGTTGTGAAAAGACAATTAAAAGCTTGAAGAAACAATTAGAAGACTTTTAGAAACTAAGAGAAGCAACCATTTCCTTGAAAAATCTACTTGAAGAAGCAAGAAGAATAGGAGAAGCAAGGAATGTCCAAATGATGAAGAAAGAAGAAGATTGTGAGAAACCTTAACAATAAGTTGTCTCATTGAGGAAGATCTTAAGAAACTCTCAAGTGCCAAAAGACTTAACACATCTTGGATGCATGGGTAAAACTTCATACAAAGAAGATGCAAATACCAACAAGAAGGTTGAAGAAAGCTCTACACAGACAGTTGATGAGAAGTGGACCAGGATACCAGAAAGAAGGAATGATTACAAAAGAGATGAATATCCAAGAAGACCTCCTACCTTCAAGAATCAAATAAGCTTCAATTAGTATGAAGTAAAATACAAAAGAGTAGATCATTAACCCAGATAGACTACATCACAAATAAGGTAATTTACTCCCAGGTATCAAAATTTCTTTCTTGGTCATTGTTATACTTGCAAAATTTTTGGACGTAAGGCAATTAATTGCAGAATCAATGAAAGGAACAACTATGCAAGAAACATGAATGGTGTAAATAGAAGATATGGAAACAATCGTGGATTTGTCAACAAAAGTTATAATTCATTTTCCCCATTGATGGAAAAAAATATTGTATGCTACAAATGTAATTATCTTGGTCATAAAGCATGAGATTGCAGATATATGAATGAATATGCTCCTATGCCAAATGTCCCCATGCCAACCATAGTATTGAGAAGGAAAGAGATTCCAAAATATGAATATTGTCGAATAGAATTGACTGGTGAAGAATGTAATGAAGAATATGAATGGTACATAGACAGTGGATGTTCTTCACACATGACTGGGGATCAAGACAAATTCATCAGCTTGAAGAGAAAGGGTGGCAATGTTACATTTGGAGATGACTCATCTGCCAAAATACTTGGAAAAGGTGTAGTAGAGCTTGGAAGCAAAAATGTAAAAGCAAAGAATGTCCTATTGGTTGAAGACATGAAGCATAATCTACTCAGTGTTAGTAAAATGTGTGATGAAGGATATACTCTCATGTTTGACTCACAAAGATACAAAATCAAATAAGAAGGTTCAGGAAGATTGGTTGCAACTGAAACAAGAAGACCAAGTAACATATACGTTCTACATCCACAAAAAATCTCCAAGGAAGAAATACACCATAAAAATGAAGTGTTATTAATTGCTATATGTTTAGGGGGAGCAACCCCAAAGAAGAGACTTACCATTTTCCATTAAACTCAGGGGGAGCAACCCCACCCTTTTCCATTGATGTCAAAGGGGGAGAGAAACCAGGTGCATGAGGACAGGGGGAGCATGAGTGTTTCCATCAATGATAAAGGGGGAGATTGTTGGAAGATTTCTTGTTGTCATTGGTGTCAACCCTAATCATTGGTTGTAGTCATTGATGTCAACCCTAGCCATTGGATTTTGGACCTGTTATTGCATAGTTTGTAGCTAGGTCAAATGGCTAGAAGATAGAGGCCAAACTGGCTTAACATGAACCTACCCCACCCAATGTCACCACAATGGGGATGTTCTTTCTATTTAGGGAGGTTAGGCCCATGGGAGACGTCCTCGGTAACCTGGGTTTTTGAAGAGGCCAAGGTATAAAGGTCAAAGTAAAAGTCCCTCCTCATAGGTTACCACCAAGATCAGATAGTCCGGCTAAATAGCCAATAATGAAGTGTAGCCCCAAATGAGAACACCTGCCCGGAACAAGACAATAGCAAAACAATATATGTAGGCTATAATTCAATGGGTTAGTACTTCATATAACTATCTGATATCAATATATTAGCAATTATGACAATAGATATTGACGAGATCAATGTTAATTAATATATCAATGGAATGATATCAATTCATCAATAAATATTGATATGATGCAACAAATAATGTATCCAATCAATCCCTTACTCAATAAATTCTTAAAAACACCATCTAATTGCTTATCAATAGAAAATGTTGCGTCAAGATGGAATAACCAAGGATGACGTCAGCCTTATTAGGGTTAGTAGTTAGTTAGGGTTTCAAATTATAAGAGTTTTAAGAGTTGTTTCAATCACTTTCACTTCAACGTTGGAGGCTAAAGATCAGTGCCTAGGGTTATGGAGTCAAAAAGATGAAGGACACACAAGTTGAAGAGGATGAGATTTAAAGGACAAGAGGGAAAGGTTTCAAGGTGCTGCAACGACAGGGCCTTGAAGATAGAACCCTAGGGGAGAGAGGCTCACTCTGGTGTTGCTTAAGCAAGGCCTCGTGCTCTCTCTTCCTTCCTGACAAACGGCTAGCTCAAAGACAAGTAAAATCAAGACAAGAGAGTTTAAAGAGGGAGAGTGTTGCAAAGGCAAGGGTCTTTCATCAAACCCTAAAAGAAGAACGACCCTAGGTGTAGATAAACTAGGCCTGGGACGTCCTCTTCCTCTTGAAGTTTAAAGGTATGATTAGCTTAAGGGAAGAAGATAGAAAGAGTGTAGCAATGGCTAGGCTCTCTTCTTCTTCTTCAATGGCTTAAAAGGTTTTTCTATCAGGGGACATGAGACAACGACCTACTTGTGTGTTTGTCCCCTAGAGTTTTGATTCAACAATGTATATATATAAAAAGATGCAAGACATTAAACTACAACCATTCAATCAAGAAGTTTTGCAGAAAAATACTTACAAATCACCAAGAAAATAACATGCAAACCATAGTTGTAAACTTTCCTTCAAGAAAAACACCATAAATTGCCAAAAATCTCCTCTCCAAACAAGTGTGCCTTCCTCAAAATAGCCAATAACCCTAATAGGGTGCAAAAATCAGACCTCACTAGGAGAGTGAGTGATGTATTTTGTCAAAATGAGGATAAACTCCTCAATATATACTGTATCATGACCTTTAATTAAATTTAGGTCATAAAAATTAGCCGACAGGGATTTAAACCAAAATCATAATGTTTTTACATTAAATGTTATTTTAAAACCGTAAATGAGCAAAAAGTGAGATGTCAAGCCATCCTGAGGGAGACGTTAGGCCTTTTTGGGGCTAGTGCAGCATCCAGAAGCCATATGTTAGGCCTCCTTGTGCTCTTCCAAATTGCCACACGTGCCAACAACCCTGTCCATCTACCATATGCTCATGATGAAGTCACAAGCCACCTGGTGGCGTCCCGGGTCATCTGGGGCCAACGTTCCACTGCAAGTGGGTCAACCCCCCTAGTTTTGGCTCAGCCAAAGTGCCCCTGATGGAACATCCTCTTCTTCTCAGGTGCAAAATCTCAATCAAACACTGCCCTGTCTCTGCCCATGATGGGGTCTCAACAACCATCTGATGGGCTGATCAGCCCCATGGAGGTCCGAACTAATCATCTCCCCATGTGTACCGGTCCACGTGGCACCTGTCCGTCGGGCATGGTCTTGCACATCAAAAACTATGCCCTCCAAGGGCTCATTAATCACATGGATCATAGCAATGTTAATCACATTTCATCATTAATATTATCAGACATATGCATAAAAACCTTGATATATCATCCAATATCTCAAAGACATTACAAAGACCTACAATACAAGGTTGAGAAAAAAAACAAGATACCCTATTGGGCTAGTATCCATAAGGAAAGGAAAGTTTCCAAGGTGTTTCATCCAAGCGATGTAAACGAGGTGAAGTGGTTCAAGGAATGTCTAGACATACTAGTAGAGTGTGAGCCAGGGATGCATGATATTACCTGTGGGTGCCTTTGTAGAACGCGAGCTGTACCCGTCATGGATGCAAATTTTTCGAAGCCCCTTTTGCCTTTATTCTTTTCTTTATTTTTTTTTTCTTCTTCTTTTTCTTTTTATTCAAGGGCTAACCAGAGGAAACTGCTTTGGTGTGGTGACCAGAGCTGACAGTGTTACCCACAAGTACTTTCACAGCGGTGATAAGGCTAGCTTGTGATGAGACCCCCTTTCCCTTGGCCATGCAACCAAAGGTCACTGCCCCAGCGTGGTAACCAGATGGTGGCAATGTCATGCTGTTAGGTACCCATGAACATAATAGGCTGGCTCATGATGAGACCCCCTATCCTCTTGATTAGGTCTTGTTTGTTATTTTTTTGGGTCCCTCTTGTTTCTTACTGAGAGGCTTTTTATTGCCTTCTCGGGGATCCCTGGGCGAAGCATCTCGAGGTTTCATTTTTAGGATTTTATTTTTTACCATTTGCTTTTACCTTCTGGGCCTTTAGCCCCTTCTTGCCATGAGATAAGGTGCAACCCCACAAACAGATCATCCTAATTCCCGGACAAGGGGAATGGGACAGATGAGCGAGAGACAAGATGGAAAAGTGATGGTATGATGGGAGCGGATGATGGCTCTTTAGAAACCCCCCAGTGGAAAACCAAAACCTATGGGTATAGGCTTGCTAGGGCACCCAGTCAATCTCCCCAAGCATGGTCAAGTGGGTCAATGTAAGATCCAAGAAGTCGTTAGAAATAAAAGGAATTAGATGCATACATTTAAAGGTTATAATGATCAAAAGTGACACATACCATGATACCTGGACTAATTACCTCATGAAGAAAGAGCCTTCTCCGATACAAGACCAAGCTGATGGTGATGGATGCTGCTGCTAATGATAAGACGAATCTGACGAAAGAAGAAAAGGATGGGCCCTCCAGGGCCAGGCTCAGGTCAATCCTACTCTTGGTACTCCATGTGTAGGACTTGTGGGCCTCGAGACATGATCTCCTAGTTATCCCTAGAAATCGGGGATAACATCTGGCTCCAACTCGGGGACATGTGCTCACCGTAGAGCGCATGAGAACCTCAACATCTCTGGCATAACCTGCAGACCTGATCAACTTGATAGGGGCATCAGTAACAAAGATGGGGTGGTATTGCCACCCCACACACACACACACACACACACACACACACACACACACACACACACATATATATATATATATATAACTGAAATAAAACAATCAATATGCAAATGTGAAATCAAACTAACATGAAATGCAAATGGTATAGTACATGAAGAATGCCTACTTACCTTCACTTACCTCTGAATTCAGGTCCCCCCACCTTGGTGGGGTTTAAGGAGGTGCCCGCTGATAGGTAATGGGCGCCTTCTTCCTTCCAAAGTGGACAAGTAGTATGAGTTATCAACTGATTCCATTCCAACTTTGAAGGGTCTGAGCCATGACTGTGTGCTTCCTTTTACATTAGTTGGCTCTCCTTTTTGAGTATCCCACATCCATACCATATCTCCCTCCTTATACTTTCTGAATTTGTATTTGGTTGTTCCTTGGACAACCCTGGTGTATTGTATTAAGGGGGGTGGGTGGGTTTCTGCTGTAAAGACTTCTTGTTGGGATGGGAGGATTTGTACATCATCTTCATTTTTCTTTAATATCTTCACCATCCCAACTTCTTTGTTCTTGAATTCATCTAGGAGTTGTTGGTATTCTTCTTTCTTGGGCCATTCGATCTGATCAAAGTCTACTTCCGTTGCAAAGGGCATGTCTTCTGGAGAATATTTCTAAAGAGTTTGTATCATATCGTTTTGCATTTTGTCATTATTTATGGGATGAACAATATCCTGCACATGGTCCCCAGTTATTGGCACATTAAGTAGACGTCCCACCGTTCCATCTTTCAAAGGTAATCACAAAAAGGTGAGGTCCATCTCAAGGGAACCATCTATCATTGCACCAAACTTCCTAGATAATAACATTCCCCACACGTCTGGGACATCAACCACCACAATGTTAATGTGTACTATCTTCTCTAGATACTCCTTTAGGCATACTTCAACATTTTCAACCACCCATGTGTGGGTATTGCTTTAGATTTGAAACCACACACATTCCTGTAAGGCCTAGTGACCTTCAAACCCACTTGTTGCATGACTTTAAGAGACATCATGTTGGCACCAACACTTGTATCTAGCATGCAATTGTTGAGATTTTTGTTGTTCATTGTCAAAGTCATGAAGAAAGGAGGGTTCTCACCATATTTGAACCTGAAATGATCATATTGCAACATAATAGGGGGATCCATAGGTTCATCTGATCCTGAAAAGAAAGTGTCAAAGCGTTCATTGATGGATGGGATCTTGATTTCTTCTCTCAGGGGAACATTCACATGCATCTTTGATAATGCCCTTTCAAAGTAAAAATTTAGGTCAACCTTACTAGCCTTGGAAGTCTTGGGAAGAAGTATCTCCAAGGGTGGGGGCTTTGCCTGATCAACAGCAGGTTGTTTCGAGTTCTTCCTTTTGTATACTTGAACTTCTTGTTTCTTTAGTTTTTCTCATGATTCATGATCCAGGTTGTTTATCACCACCATCCTTGATGCTCTGGCTACTTCCCTTACAGCCTCTTGATGTTCTATATCTGTGATATTTATCTGAGGGAACCCCATGAAGCAATCCATGTTGTTGACTTGTTGATGGCCAGTGTTATAAGGACATTCATGCTCCTAATGTGCTTCACTGCACTCCAGGCACCAAGGATTTTCATCAACGACGTTCATAGGGGCCAAGGTATTTGGAACTTCGTGCTCATTCTTTGGCTTGTAAAATTGGTTCCCTTTCTGGAATTGTCCTTTAAACGGGGCCCTGGGTGCTTGGATCTGAGACTTTTCAAGTCTGACAATCCTGCTCATCATTTCTTCTTGATTCTTTATGATGCCATCCATGGAGGCTTGTAGCTTGTTGATACTGGTACATAGATCTGAAGTAGGCTCAACGTTGTGTACTATTTTCTGCTTGGTGTCTATTCTCCCCCTTGGGTTAGCAAAAGGCTCAATTTTAGATGAATGGAGGTTCCCTTCTATCTTGGTGGCGAGCTCTTGGGCTTCTTGAATGGACTGGGGTTTTTTGTCTCTAAGAAGATACCCTAGTTGGCCATTGAAAGATCTGGTGTAAATATGGACAAGGTAGTCATCTTTTGGGTGATGGCTTGCGGGAATTCTTTGTAGCAATGTCTCAAATCTGGTGTGAAACTCCCGAATGGACTCATTTTCATACTTAGCAAGGCTATTTAGTCATGTGAGAAGCATATTAGGGTCTTCTTTGATACTCCATCTTATGAGAAAGGCCTCTTCAAGTCTATCCATGGTTTTGATGCTTTCGTCAGGAAGGCCGAGGTACCAACGCCTCGAGGCATCATAGAGAGTAGCGGAGAACAACTTCATGACCAAATATTTAGCATCATCACTGACAGGGTGAAGTTGAAAGAATGCCCAAAAGTTGCTCATATGCTCTTCGACACTGAATGCATCTGTATTGGTGAATTTAGGCAACCATTTTTCATACTTGGGTGGCATCTGCCTAGGGTAGCCTGGTATCGCTAACATGTCTAACGACCTACAAAGGGTAGATGACCATTGTCTTTGATTGTTCGCTGGATTCGTTGTAGGGTCTGAGAGGTAGACATGATTCTTAAAGGAAGGCTCTTCCCGAAAAATGATTTGACAACAGGAGAGTTTAAGGGAGGCTTCCTTCTGAAAGACAGGAGGATTATTGAATCTCCTTTTAGTTTTTGGAGTCGCCAGATAGTTTACTTGAAACTACCAAAGAAAAGGGGAAAAACACCCTAATGGAATCGCCAGGTAAGCTTGTAAGAAAAGGTCTTTGAGGCAAGGCTTACCGAAAAGCTTTGTCATTTGAGGAGAGTTGACTCAGTGTTACCCATCAGCGGCGCCAAAATGTTATCGCACAGTTTGTAGCCAGGTCAAATGGCTAGAAGATAGAGGCCAAACTGGCGTAACAGGAACCTACCCCACCCAATGTCACCATAATGGAGAGGTTCTTTCTATTTAGGGAGGTTAGGCCCAGGGGAGACGTCCCCGATAACCTGGGGTTTTGAAGAGGCCAAGGTATAAAGGTCAAAGTAAAATTCCCTCCTCACAGGTTACGACCAAGATCAGATAGTCTGGATAAACAACCAATAATGAAGTGTAGCCCCAAATGAGAACACCAAACCAGAACAAGACAATAGCAAAACAATATATGCATGCTATAATTCAATGGGTTAGTACTTCATATAACTATCTGATATCAATATATTAGCAATTATGACAATAGATATTGACGAGATCAATGTTAATTAATATATCAATGGAACAATATCAATTCATCAATAAATATTGAGATGATGCAACAAACAATGTATCCAATCAATCCCTTACTTAATAAATGCTTCAAAAAACCATCTAATTGCTTATCAACAGAAAATGTTGCGTCAAGATGGAATAACCAAGGATGACGTCAGCCTTATTAGGGTTAGTAGTTAGTTAGGGTTTCAAATTATAAGAGTTTTAAGAGTTGTTTCAATCACTTTCACTTCAACGTTGGAGGCTAAAGATCAGTGCCTAGGGTTATGGAGTCAAAAAGATGAAGGACGCACAAGTTGAAGGGGATGAGGTTTAAAGGACAAGAGGGAAATGTTTCAAGGTGTTGCAACGACAGGGCCTTGAAGACAGAACTCTAGGGGAGAGAGGCTCACTCCGGTGTTGCTTAAGCAAGGCCTCGTGCTCTCTCCTCCTTCCCGACAAACGACTATCTCAAAGACAAGTAAAATAAAGACAAGAGAGTTTAAAGAGGGAGAGTGTTGCAAAGGCAAGGCTCTTTCATCAAACCCTAAAAGAAGAATGACCCTAGGTGTAGATAACCTAGGCCTGGGACGTCCTCTTCCTCTTGAAGTTTAAAGGTACGACTAGCTTAAGGGAAGAGGATAGAAATAGTGTAGCAATGGCTAGGCTCTCTTCTTCTTCTTCAATGGATTAAAAGGTTTTTCTATCAGGGGACATGAGACAATGACCTACTTGTGTGTTTGTCCCCTAGTGTTTTCATTCAACAATGTATATATATAAAAATATGCAAGACATTAAACTACAACCATTCAATCAAGAAGTTTTGTAGAAAAATACTTACAAATCACCAAGAAAATAACATGCAAACCTTAGTTGTAAACCTTTCTTCAAGAAAAACACCATAAATTGCCAGAAATCTCCTCTCCAAACAAGTGCACCTTTCTCAAAATAGCCAATAACCCTAATAGGGCGCAAAAATCAGACCTCACTAGGAGAGTGAGTGATGTCTTCTGTCAAAATGAGGATAAAACTCCTCAATATATATTGTATCATGAACTTTAATTAAATTTAGGTCATAAAAATTAGCCGACAAGGCTTTAAACCAAAATCATACTGTTTTTACATTAAATGTTCTTTTAAAACCCTAAATGAGCAAAAAGTGAGACGTCAAGCCCTCCTAAGGGAGACGTTAGGCCTTTTTGGGGCCAATGCAGCATCCAAAAGCCACACGTTAGTCCTCCTTGGGCTCTTCCAAACTGCCACACGTGCCAAAAACCCTGTCCATCTGCCATATGCTCATGATGACGTCACAAGCCTCCTGGTGGCGTCCTGGGTCATCTGGGGCCAACATTCCACTGCAAGTGGGTCAATCCCCCTAGGTTTGGCTCAACCAAAGTGCCCCTGATGGAACGTCCTCTTCTTCTCAGGTGCAAAAGCTCAATCAAACACTGTCCTGTCTCTGCCCATGATGGGGTCTCAACAACCATCTGATGGGCTCTTTAGCCCCATGGATGTCCGAACTAATCATCTTCCCATGTGTACCGGTCCACGTGGTACCTGTCCGTTGGGCATGGTCCTGCACATCAAAAACTACTCCCAACATGGGCTCATTAGTCACAGGGATCATAGCAATGTTAATCACATTTCATCATTAATATTATCAGACATATGCATAAAAACCCTGATATATCATCCAATAGCTCAAAGACATTACAGTGACCTACAATACAAGGTTGAGAAAAAAAACAAGATACCCTATTGGGCTAGTATCCATAAGGAAAGGAAAGTTTCCAAGGTGTTTCATCCAAGCCATGTAAACAAGGTGAAGTGGTTCAAGGGATGTCTAGACATACAGGTAGAGTGAGAGCTAGGGATGCATGATATTACCTGTGGGTGCCTTTGTAGAAGGCGAGCTGTACCCGTCATGGATGCAAATTTTTCTAAGCCCCTTTTGCCTTTATTCTTTTCTTTATTTGCTTTTTCTTCTTCTTTTTCTTTTTATTCAAGGGCTAACCAGAGGACACTGCTTTGGCATGGTGACCAGAGCTGACAGTGTTACCCACAAGTACTTTCACAACGGTGATAAGGCTGGTTTGTGATGAGACCCCCTTTCCCTTGGCCATGCAACCAAAGGTCACTTCCCTGGCGTGGTAACCAGATGGTGGCAATGTCATGCTGTTAGGTACCCATGAACATAATAGGTTGTCTCATGATGAGACCCCCTATCCTCTTGATTAGGTCTTGTTTGTTATCTTTTCGGGTCCCTCTTGTTTCTTGCTGAGAGGATTTTTATTGCCTTCTCGGGGATCCCTGGGCGAAGCATCTCGAGGTTTCATTTTTAGGATTTTATCTTTTACGAACTGCTTTTACCTTCTGGGCCTTTACCCCCTTCTTCCCATGAGATAAGGTGCAACCCCACAAACAGATCATCCTAATTTCCAGACAAGGGGAATGGGAAAGATGAGCAGGAGACAAGATGGAAAAGTGATGGTATGATGGGAGCGGACGATGACAAAACCTACGGGTACAGGCTTTCTAGGGCACCTAGGCAATCTCCGCAAGCATGGTCAAGTGGGTCAATGTAAGATCCAAGCAGTCGTTAGAAATAAAAGGAATTAGATGCATACATTTAAAGGTTATAATGATCAAAAGTGACACATACCATGATACCTGGACCAATTACCTCATGGAGCAAGAGCCTTCTCCGATACAAGACCAAGCCGATGGTGATGGATGCTGCTGTTGCTGACAAGACGAATATGATGAAAGAAGAAAATGATGGGTCCTCCAGGGCCATGCTCAGGTCAATCCTGCTCTTGGTACTCCATGTCTAGGACCTGTGGGCCTCGAGACATGTTCTCCTAGTTATCCCTAGAAATCGGGGATAACAGGACCCAACAGTTGATCGAAGTAGATAGACATGAAATAAATTACACATGTAGGTACAACACCCATGGATGGATATTATGAGTCATGCCGCTTTTGGTGGTATGTGGCACATCACGTGGATCCTCAAGATTGAGGAGAAATGAATTTTTGAAGATGACAATGTGAATTGAAGTAGAAACTACATGTCGGCCCTAATGTTAAAAGGAAGTGACATAAAGGGTATACATACTTATCATTAGACATTCATTTTTCAACACACACACGTTTGTTAATGAAAAAGGAGATATAAGTCGAATTTCATAGGAAATCTGAAGTAAAGAAGGCCGAATTTCAAGGGAAGATGAAGTCTTTTGATGATGTATTCTAAGGTATGTTATTTATAGGCCATCTTACCATTTTCGCTATAAATTTTTTTCTAGAATGATTCAGATGGTGAAAGTTGTATGATATTGAGAAGACATATCTAGGTACCTATGGAAAAATTTTCATTTCCTTGTTTGCTATAATTTTGGAGATACACTCTGTGGAAGATAGGTTTTTTGACCAGTCATGAAGCTAGTCATAAACAAGTGTTCCGGGTAAAACAATCATAATGTCTTCATAGAGAATCAAAATGAAGTGAGATCAATTTAATTGGAAATAGTATGGGCTGTAGTTTCCTATGTACACATTTCAGAATCTTATGTTAAATATTGATCGCGGGGCATGCTGTACAAGTTCACTCTCCTGAAAATACCAAAATTGAATAAGGTCTACCATTTTCTCTATAAATCCTTTTCTGGGAGGATTCAAGGAGTGAAAATTGGAGGCGTTTCAGAGAATACATTGAGTTATATTATCTATATTATCAGATTATTCTAAGAAGTGAAGAATTGCAGAAGTTGAAGATGTCTCAGGAAGCATTATCAGGTTCTATGTGATGGTTGGTTGATGGTGATAATTTAATGTAAAGTTTTATGATTTCTCATATATTCTTGGGTGGAAGGAAGGGGCAAGGATGGAGAGGTCAACCCTCTCTTGATATTGGAGGATTGTATCTTCATTTTGGAGGTTTATCCATCCCTTTATATTTGGAAGCTGTAGCTTCCCTTGGAAGTCATTACTTCCCTTGAACAATAACTATTGATTATTTCTCATATATTGTGCATGGTGTATTGTGGTGTATTGGTGTAACTCTTCTACTATTGTTCATTGCTAATTGGATATAATTGAATACATAATCAGGTTGAAGTATAATTTGATTTTTTTTTTTTAAATTGTACTTGATACTGATTCACCCCCCTCTCAGTATCAACACCACTATCAACAATAAAATGCAGCGGGGTCCCTTTCACCCACATCTGTGAATGAAAAAGGCACTCCCCCTCTTCAGGACCTGTTGCTTCTTATGGTTGAATTGATGTGGTCATGACAATAACAGTGGGGTATATGTCGATGATCTGTCTTTTACCAATATTTCAAAATCATATTCTGAATCAGGGTTCGGCTCCTTGTCTTTGATCTCGACCACCAATGACTCTTTTGAGAGACATTCATCTGTGTTGTGTGAGGGGTTTTTGTGGAAATCGTACCATTTTCCAGTGTCCTTCTTTCTCTTTTCGTGACCCTTATTTTCCTATGGCTTGGATTGGTTTTTAGGAGACTGTTTGTTAGGACCGTCTTTATCATACTTTGGTTGTTGTGGATTTGCAGACCCGAACTCCCGTTTGTTCTGGTGCTTAAACTTCTGCTCTATTTTAACAACATATCGATAAGAAGAACCGAGTGATGAGATGTCTAGAAAATCCATTTCAGTTTGGATGTATATGTGTAGAGCCCCACGGTATTTCAGAACCAAATGTCCCTTGGAGTCCTTGATACCCAGCTTGGTGCGCAAGGTATGGAAGGTATTGGTGAACTCCATAACTGCTTGACCCCTTTCTTGCCGCAGCGTGGTCCATCTCATATACTGGTCCTCATAGTTGCCAATAGGGTAATACTATTCCTTTACCACATCCACAAAAAAATCCCAAGTGGGCTCGACCCCATATATTCTAGACTCCTCTGTGGAACTTTTCTCCCAGTAAGTTTCCCACCAATGTTTGACATGGGGGAGAGCCATAAGGAGTGCGAAGGTGATCTTTTCCTTGTGGGATAAATTATGAACAAAGAAATAACCTTCTAGCAGATTTAACCATTATTCTAGGGCATCTACATCTATCTGTCCTTCAAATATAGGAATATCAAAATTGACCTGTACCTTGAAAGGCGAGGTGCCTCCAAAGTGGCTGCTTGACTAAGATGCGCCTGCTGCTATCGACAAACATTGAAGGATGTGGGAAAAATTCTCCATCATTTCATCTCTCTGTCGTGTGAGAGCTTGCTCAAGAAATAGATTAATAGAATCATCTACTCTATCATTTTATTTTCTTCTTCCATGTAGGGTTTCTTGGGAGTGCGAGAGCAATTGTACTCAAGAGAGACAAGCTCGAGACCCAACTTGCTATACTCGGACCTTGTCGGGGACATGTACCGAAAAACAATCAAGAGCAACCTGCTCTGATACCACTGATCTAGATTATTTTTGAGAATGAAATGAAAGCAGAGATATTACAATGAAATACACATAAATATTGCCAGAAACAAATAAATACAGTAATACATGATTCTATTAATGAAATAAATGTACAAAGGTTGTAAAAATACAAAGTGAAAGACTCGCTATAATGGTGGCAGCTTATGTATGAGAAGAGATGTAACATATACTCTCATTCGCAAGAAGATGATTGTTACAATGAGGCTCCAAAGGCCTTTTTAACATAAGTAAAATCCAAAACACTAACCCCGGAAGATGAAAATCCAAAAGGTTTGCGGGCCCCGATAGGGGTATTTGATACGTCAACTTCCCGGGGCATAACTTTTGCATACGATCTCCATTTGGGGCGCTCAATACACCGTTGGAAAGGTCTTTCCGAGAAGAACGATTTTCGACTAGCCCAGGTCACTTATTTTAGTAGTCACCTGGGCTTCAAATCCCCCAAAAACCTCGTTTAGGGCCTCAAAACGACCCCAGAAGTTTGGAACCCAAAAAACTGCCAAGATGGAAAATTGTTTTTCGAGCCTGTGAAATAGGTGGGTGGCCACCAATATCCACCTGGATCAGTCTCATAACCATTTATCACCACATGGTATCTCATATTTTTAGGTGAACATATGCCATGTTACTATCACATGAACTTAACATTCATTTGAAGATAATGTAGTGAATTTGACCATGACATGTATGCAAACAAGATTTTACACTTTGATCTCACATATGCTTTCAAACCATAGGTAAGAACCATCATTATTATTCCGAATATAAAATGTTAAATGCCATACCATATCGGATTCCGAGAGTAGAATTGAAATATAATTGTATACCCTCGTAGACTGCCAAGTAACATTCACATCATAATTTTGTTGCCCCCAAAAGTGAAGTTGATATCATGCAATGATGTTGAGAAAAGATGTAATGCCAAAAATTTTAACATTTTAGTGTTTAATCCTAGGGGACCCCACATATTATAATTATATAAAAAAATATTAAATATGTATATGCTTTGCAACTCTTTGCAAGATTTTATGACAGGTGATGAATTTTGAGTCAACAATTAGCAACTATTATGGTTTGTAGATTCTATGGTGAGAAAGATCCCACACATTTCAAGTTGGAATGGGCCCCTCTAAAGAATGGGAGCAGTGTCACGGTATATACAATTGGTAACTACCTTTGTCATGTTGTTCATCAATAAAAGACCTATTTCCCATCAATTATTTGTGTTTTGATGTGTGATGTTTATGTTTAAGCATTCAAATTCTTAGAACACTAATTGTTTTACTTTCAATCATTTTTATGAAAGTTAGTAATCATATAACTACCCCTTTGTAGTTTTCAACTCGATTGTTTTCAAGTGATCAAAGGGACTGTTGGGAAGGATTGCTGGAGAGAAAGGTTTCAACCATGGGTCATCTAATGTTAAGAACCTGGTATGCTTCTCTCTTTCTGACTATTAATTAGTTAGTTAGTTATACGATTTCTTAGTTGTAATTCTGGGATTGAGTTCACTCTTTAAAGGTCATCGCTCTGTTGTGGCTTTAACCCATATCCATTGGAAAATTTCTCTGTAACAAAACTAGCGACCATACTAGGGATGGTCTCAAGTTTGGGTTATATTTAGGGACTTGCACTTTGTTTTCTCTTGGATTTCTTTTTGTCTTAGCTTTTTCAATTAGTGTTTTTAGAAAATTAGCCTTTAGTTGCAGGATTTAGACCTAGGGTTTTCCAAGTTTTTCATGGGTTCTTAGGGTGTATACGCTCTGTCCTTTGATGACATATGCGTACATATGTGTAACACCCCCATTTCCCCCAACCTGCAATTAATCATAATTTATGGTTTCCATGCAATGGCTTGCAAATATTGTAAATGTATTATTGTTTAATTGTAAATGTCCACAATTGATTATTGGGTGAAGCCTTAAAGTACTGTCCATGATATCAGTAGATGAATGAGGGGAGGTTCTATTAAGTTAAAGGACCCTAATTCACCTTGAAAAAATATTAATTTGAAACATTCAGATTATTTTCCCTTAGCCCGGATAACAAGACAATTCAATAATAAGGAGGGGTTGGTAGTTGAACAACCAACCACCCCAATGAATGGAAGTATGGAGGGATGTCAGAAGGGACAATAAGCAATCAACTAGCATACAGTAGGAAAGATCACCACGGGTCCCCAGGATTGACCCACGAGTTGCCTTCTGACAAAAGAAATAAAAGGATAGGTCGATAACCTACCTAATTCATGCATGCAAGAAAAAAGGAAGCGAGGGAGAGCATCGAGGAGAGGGTGTGTGGTGGATATGCATAGAGGGAGAACTAGAGGACAATTTGGGCCTCTAAGGAAGATAGTCGCCGAAAAGAATTCACAAGGGCATGCAATAGAAGATCATAGAACCCATAGAAGAGTTTGAAGCTGGAGCATAGAAGACCCAAAAACCTGACCTGAGCTAAGGAGGTCACGAGCTTGATGTTGGGAGGGCATATGATAAACCTCGAAGGGGCCTCAACTAGGTGGGTGTAAGGAAAATATCTACCTAGAGTAGAATGAAGGAGAGTAAACTTCAAATCTTACTGAGAACCTGAGAGAGATTTCTCTAGTGATATCATGGGTTGGCCATAATGCTAAAATGAATGCATATGATCCTACAGTTGGGTGGAAAGGAGAACACCCACAATCAATTGGTTGGTTATCAACTGTAATAGATAAGTATTTCATAGACTCTATGTAATTGAATTGAAATGCATGATTGAATGCTTGTACTTGCACTATACATATACATGCTTGATTTATAGTGATGATGCTTATTATATTTGCAAACTCCCGTGTTTCAGTAATAGTAGGATGGAAAGAACGGTGCATGCCCTGCACAACTAAATACAAGCGTTCTGTATTGTTTTGAGATAAAAAGAATGAACTTAACTATATATATATATATATATATATATATATATATATATATCCATCATTGTGATGGGCAATTCGTGAATGGAAACTAGGATCATAAGTCAATATTGAATGTAAGGGAAAGATCCCAAAGAAAAATCCTTGAATTTTCTAAGTCCTGAATTGAATGAAAAAGCATGTTTTGAGCTCGAAGGAATCATAACCGTTGGATCAATGGAGCAAATAGATCCAGACCCTTTATTGGAGAAGGTTACCATGCCTGTAAAGAGTGTAACCCAGTTAATCTGAACCGTTAATCAAGGATTAACCTAGAATTAACCACTGTCATAGATCATTATGGTCTCATTTAAGCGATATTTGGGGGAGAGGAAATGTTAGCACGATGTACCATGCTGACCTAGAACACCAACATGTCCAAAAGTTGATAGGTGTCGTTCTGCAAATGGTGTATTTGGTCATTGGGCCATAATGCAAGCCCTTGGGTGAAATATGTCTTAGACCTCCATTTAGCCTTGGACGTCAGACCAAAAGTTGGAAAGATGTCAACCATTGATCTGAGTACATATGGGATGTGATTGTGGTCGTTGATCAATGTGAAAGCCCTTAGAATTTGATGAGAGGAGGGATGACATCATGCTAACGTTATGCTGATGTCATGAGCCTACGTGTATGAGGAAGCCACAACGAGGCCTGTAATTGGTCGAGGTAATAGGGACTGGGTCCCCATCGATTATTAGGGTTGGAAAGGCGAGATGAATGGGTTTGCGAACCTGAAAAACTCATTAAATAATCTAAATGTTGAGAATTTTCGGGAAGAATTATTAGAGGAAGAATTATGCATTTGTGAGTCTGTGAGTCCCCAAGCATGCGTAGATGGAAAAATGACTAAGTGTTGAGGCTTTCAGACAATATTATGAAGATAATTTACATAATTGTATGTTCGTGAGTCCATGAGTCCACACAAGTGGAAAAATGGTGAAGCGTTGATACTTCTCGGACATACCTATGAAAGGATGCTTATAGATTTATGCATCCACGATTCCACGAAGATGAAAAATGACTAAGTAACAAGACTTATTGGGCAGAATGATGAAAGGAAGCTACAAAATTATGAGTCCGCGAGTCTGCCACCCGCGGGAGTGAGTCAGAAGAAGGTCTGAGTGACGATGGCTGTAGGCCTGCGTGGACTTAAGTTCCACCATGGCAGGCTAGGCTAGTGCCACGTTAGGACCAGGGTGTCACCACGTTAGTTGGCATGGTCAATGACTCATCACATGGATTCCATGTGGCATTAAGAGAAATGTTTCCCATGTAAGCCAAAGAACTTCAAAAGGTCATACCTTTCATTCCAGAGCTCAATCCTAAGTGAATTTACCATCATGGAAAGCTCTTGATGAGAAAAAGAGCATGGAGCTAGGGTAGAGAACATTTAAGGTTGATAGAAGAAGTGAAAATTTAACACCCCATCCCTTAAAAATGTACTTAGGGGCCAGGTCTGTTACAAAGTGGTATCATATCAGGCTACAACATTAGGCTTCAATGGGCTTGAGATTAGTCATAGGATTGGTATATCGAGATTTAGGTGAGGCTGTCGAAGGGTGTTTCTACCTTTATAGGATTGTTTATCGTCTGCATTGACTTCCCGAGGATGAAGGACAACATATTGAAATTGCACCTTGGAAACCCTAGCTGAATTAGAACAAGGGAAATTATATTGTCCTTTTTTCAAATTGATGACTACTCTTACATGAGTAGGAATGTGCCAATAGGCAATATTGGTGAAACCTGAATGAAAATGGCAGAGGTGGCAGAAATTATGTTATGAAGCTGCCTAAGTTTAGATAAGGGACATGAGTTGGGTTGTTTTGATAAGTATAATAATGTCTATCTGCTAGGGAAGGCATAATATATTGTAATTAAAGATGGATAATTATATAAGGGTCAAGACCCTTATGGAAAATTCCTTGCGCTTAAAGGAAATTGGCATGGATTGATGAAATTTGTAGCAGTGATAATTACTTCTTTAATGAAAGATTAAACCCTGTATATGTGTATGATCCCTCATGATCAGAGGACAGATGGAAAATGTGTAAGGTTAGTTTATTTGACCTATAGTGAATGGAAATGGTTGTTGGAGAATTACCCAGTTAAGCAATTAAAAAGGAGTCCTTTGGACTGTTGCTAGACCTCCCGGGAGAGGTAAAGAGATATGAACACATGGGAGAGTTTATGATGCTCATGAATATAATAAGAGAAAGGATATACCTATTAATATAAGGACATGTCTTTGCATGTGAATACAAATGGCAGATAGCTGGAATACATCTACACTGTAAACACGGGTAAAGTGCTTAGGGCATGACGATATGCTAGAATGCATATGGAAAATATTGAACATGAATATAACATGCATATAGGCTTAGTATAGCCTATTATTGGATGTAAAATATGGTGATGTCATGGATCATAGGGTTAATGATGATCTGACTATAGCAACATAAGTAATATGCCGATGATAGTGATTACATATTACCTTATGAGAATGAGGTAGAATGGTTAATGAACTTGTTGATTCTGTATGTAGTAAAGGAAGTGCCAGGAGATGTCTAGATGACCATTGGGTCAGACTGACATCCAGAGGTGGATGGTCACCATAAGAATATGACTTGGTGTGCTCAAGTTATAGTGAGAGGGAATCTAGAAAAAATGATTCCTTGGATAAAAAAAAGGCATGTTGATCAAGAATGGTTTGAGGCATGAAGAGAAGCTTGATTAGTTGTTTTGTTGCCTGGAGCACTGTTGAAGTTTCTCATATTGTATTTCTGGATAGTTTCATACTATTATAGTAGTTTAGGAAAGAGTGTTATCTTGTTGGTTGTTGTCATATGGAAAGGGAAACATAGTTAAGAACATGTCTGCGAGACTTGCCATGTGAATATCATGTGAATGACTGTAAACTCTCAATAGAGAGGGAAATGTGGTGTTGAGTATTCCTATGAGACTTGTCATAAAAATAGTTGTAATATCTTGTTGGTTATATCTCTGACTTCTTACTTCTTCTTGGGTTGACCCAAGTTCAGATCTCAATAGGTTTCCAACAAAACCCTCTAAAACTATCAACCCTCTTGGTAAACCAGAAGGCAACTCTACACATAGAGTGCACAACACAGTCTCACCCGAGATAGCTTTATGGGTGATTGCAATACTCAATTTTTTGAAGTCTAGGAATGAGTGGGGATCTGGGAGTGTATTCTATCTTTCTTTATGCATTAAACTTGTTATCGATTCAAGTATTTATAAGATTCATTCATCTTTAGCCTTATGCATGCATGTTGATACATCTAGTTAATCATTCACAGAAAGTAAATAGTAAGGAAACATCACACAGAACAAACATTTTACCATGGTTCACCCCCTGGGGCTACATCCACAAATATTTGGCTTCTCTGCTCTTTTATTTAATCTGCTACAAAATCTGGTACTGCGCGCATTACATATTCAATCATACAATCAAGATTAGGGAAAAAACCCTTTATGAGGCAGACTAGATCACACCAGGCTCCTAAAATTGTGATCTAAACCTAAACGACTAGATTATTCGACTCTTCTACCAAAATTGTCAACAATATTTTCATATCAACTACTCAACAACCCAAAAATAACAACCCTTAGCCACTTGACCAACCTCTTGACCAACTAACTTCTAACCTAGACCTCTTAGGTTCTTATTTATACTATTTTACAGGCTTATAACCATTTGAATCCTTATCAAAAACCATAACCCTATTATGGTTAGGCTTGTCTTCCTGTGCTCCACGTTGCTTTTCCTCTTGCATGCTATTTTTCCTTCTTTTTTTGCATGATGATTTCTTGCCATCTATTGCACGTGCTCCAAAATTAGGTCTTTCCCAAAATAGATCTTTTCTCCAAAATAGTCCTGTGCCCAAAATAACCTTCCTTATCAAAACAAGTCTATGCCCAACAGACCCCAACACTGACACGTGGCTCGTCCCAAGCCACTAAGGTAGTGAACGCTCCTTGTATTGCCCTGCCCAAACTGTGGAACTTTTCTGTTAGTTCCTCTCCTTTTTCCCTCATATGCGTAGATTTTCCTGTTAGCGCCTCCACTAATTGCACTGTTATCTTCTCCTGCATTAATGCTGCACCCTCTATCTGTGCATGTGCCATACTTTTCTTCTCTTCCTCCAACTGCGCAATCATCTGTGCTTCTTGTTCTTGGAGGGGTTCCAATTCGGCTTGTCTTTATTGCTTCTTTGTCTGCACTGTTTTCAACTCTATCTATAGAGTCTTCATTTATTGAGTGCCCTTCAATCAAGCACTCCGTGATGCTCATTGTTTTCTGCCATTGCTTTAGCTCTTATATGGCCGCGCTGATTCTCTCCTCTTGTTGGTCCCATTGTTGGATCTTCTCATCTTCTTCCAGAATAGTTCATATCTACGCGGTTATGTCGAAAAACTCTTCTACTTCCCTTGCTTCTTTCTCCATCTCAACTATATGGAGTGCAAATTGTTGTTCTCTTTGTTCTCGAACCTTCGAAGGAGTCGTAGGATTGAGCCTTCTGTTGAGCTCCTCAATTTCCTGCTTATATCTGTCAATTGTTTGTGAGATCATGTTGATATTCTCCTCTACATTCCTCTCAGGTGCTTGCACGCTGTCTTGGATACGATCATATACTGCTTTTAATCCCTTTTCTATTTTATCTACATGTTCTTTCTCCTCCTCTTTATCCAAGGTGAGTTGGTCGCATCTGATTTGTAACATTTCAGCGACTCCTCTACCCACCTCCAAGTTGGTTTCATCCACGCGAACCTTGTATTGCACTTCTTGCATTACACTGTCCTAAAGTGTGTATAGTGCCCTGTTGGGTATTTGTGCCATGAAAAATTCAAATTGCTCCATGTCCCCCATGGGTTTCTATACAATATCCTGATCCAATATGATCATTTGGCATGTGACTATAAAGGTCTCCCTACCTTGTACTACAATTTGTACTGTCTCCTCTCCTTCTTTCTACACAAGGGGTCAATTTGTTTTTTCCTTTTGCTGCGCTGTGGCCCGTGGTACTGCTTGGATCCATACTTGTTGTAGAATTTCATGGACCTTGATGAGTTTGTCAACGATCTCTTCTCTCTGTGCCTCTACAATACATACCACTTCTTCCCCCCTGTCTTGGACCTTTTCCACGACTAACTCTGCATCATCATCTATCAGGGTGATCACTGGGTCTTCCATGATGTATTTCTTATTTTTGCACACCCCTTTTTCCTGTGCTAGATTTCATATTTTCTGTGAGGGCTTCACCCCACTTGTGGTACCTTGGGCCCTCTCTTCCCCACCTTGTAAAATATCCCCCTTTCCAGTCTGTGCCTAGCTATCTTTCCTTGTTTTTGTTTGTGTCCTCCTTGGTCTCTTCGACACTGCGCTACTTATGGATGACTGAGTCCGCACTGAAGCCTTTCTAGTATTGTCGATTGGGTTGTTTTTTCTCATTGAGAAACCTGCTTCAACCTTGCCCTTGGGATTGGAGGTTTGTGTCCTGACTGACCTTGTTGCTGGTTTTGTCACTCGTAGCTGCCACTACGCATGCAAGTCTTTGACTATCCAGTAAACTTCTACCTTAGTGACACAATACTGCATTTCTAGTCACACCTTCTTTGGATCCCTCACGGCCATCACTTCTCTCTCTTGGATTACCTCCACATGTATGCGCCACACATTAGCTATGCATTGTTGTATCTCTTCAAACAACTTTTCAAAAACTGTGTTGTTTGATTGTTGAGTTTTGTTATCCTTGGCCTGCCAGAAGGACTCATATCTGGTCGCATAACATTTCCCTCTCCTATCTAAGAAAGATGAGAAATTTGGCTCTTGCCACCCTGCCAAAGCTATAAGGATGATCAACCAGGAGTAATGGAACTCAGTTCCATTGTCCCGCACATCTATACAATCTATCAAAAACTAGTTCAACATGTATGGTGCCCAGCTGAACATTACTCCTTTTGCGCACTACGTGGCTACTGCAATTGCTTCTTCTTTTCGAGATTTCCTCAATAGTTTGCAATCCATAAGCTATCTAGTGAACCTTGTCGCATTGTCATTAATATATTTGATCACAATGCCCCTATTACCCCAAATGGTGCCCAATTGGGCTTTGACCAGCTCTGCAATTTCCTTCTCGCATGCCTTGTTATCCAAGTATTCCTCTGGTTGCGCACTGAATGTAGGTAGTTATGTGATCTTGGCAATCGATGCGACATCTATTTGTACTGGCCTATCCATCCACATGATGCCTCCGTGTACGCGGGAAACTAGTTGTTTGATGTAGATCCTGATGTTTTTACCACGTTCGAAGTGCAGTATGTCTAACAAGTTCATGATGCCAGAGTTATACAACCTTGTTATCCACTATGTGGGCTCCATTATTGGTTTACCTAGGGGTCCAATTTCCCCTGTATTTGTTAAGTAAATCTCCTCGGCCAAATCTAGGAATTTGGATGCATCGCACACATCGTGGTATGAATATCTAAGCTTGGGTACCTTTCCCAACATATCATCCACAATGACCACTACCTCTAGGAGATTTAGGAGTGTGATATCCATTGCATCTTGTGCCTTTATTTTCTTTCCCATAGTAGATGGGTCTGCCTTTGCTGTGTTTGCATCCTCTTCTTCTCTCTTGAAATCCAACCTGTTGGTGATATCCTCGACGAACACTTCCTCTCCTTCGTGGGTCTGTCGCGATACCGTTGTTTCATAATGATTCACAGGCTTCTCAGGGTTAGGGTTCAGAATACCATCCTGGGCCCTAGAACTCTGCCCTATTTCACCTTGCTGCGTTGTCAAGGTTTCCTCTTCAACTCGTGTCGGGATGATTGATTCTATGTCCGATGTTGTGACATCTTCCAGCTCGACCACATTTTCAGACCGTCTCATTCTTTCCTTGTGCCTCTGACCCTGTTGAGTAACCCAGACATATTGGCTTGGAGCACTGAACTTCGGTGGGGTGATCGTCTCTCTACTTCACACACTCGCTTGCTTCTTCATAAAATTCTACCTAGGGAATTCTCTTTGTATTTCACTCTATGCTAAAAAATTGTGAAGTGTTGAATAAACGCGTGCTTTCTGCCTTTTATAAACCCGGTCGTATCTGTTTTTCACTTTTTGCATGCATTTGCGCTGAGTGTAATTTTTCCCCCGCACTGTCTTCTGATATTTTCACAGTAATTGCTGCAAGCGACTTTTTTTGCACACTCTTGTGGTTCAATCCACTTCTGCGTCTTTTTCTATTTTTCTTCTCTTTTCTATTTTTGTATTCCTTTTCTCCCCCTCCCCCCCCCCTTTTTTTTTTCATTTCTCTGTCCTAATCTATGCAATAGTACACTATATAAATGCCCTTCTCACTGCGCTGTAACTTTTAAGGGTTAGTAGGTCGGTTGTTCTTGTACAGTTTCAATCGACTACCATTGATCATTCCTTTCAGTTCTATTCCTCCCAAGTATTTCAGTTGTACAAATCCCCCATCTGCAACAAGATTTACTTCATATGGCCCTAGCCAATGCATTCTAAACTTACCAGGGTGTTGGAAAAATTTACTGTCATAGAGAACGACTAGGTATCCCTCCTTAAAACTCTTATTTTTAATATGTCTGTCATGCCATGATTTGTCTCTTGCTTTCTGTACTTCCCGGTGAAATCCTGCAAGAATCCTATCCTCTTACATTTCCATTTGTTGAATTAACATTTCTTGTACTGCGCCCCTTTCTGTCATGTTAGTAATTGCTGCTACACGTAGACTGGGTACCATAAATTCTAATGGCACCATTGCTTCTTGCCCATACACCAATCTAAATGGCGTATATCCTATCAAATTCTTACATGTGGTCCTTTATGCCCATAATACTACTGGTATTTTCAAATCCCAATCATCCCTATTGACATTGCAGATCTTAGTCAAAGGTTTTTCCAAAATCTTATTGAAAGCTTCTACTGTTCCATTTGCCTGAGGATGATATGGTGTACTCGTCTAGTGATGGACTTCAAATTCCTCAGTCATAGCCCTGATGGTATCATTGATAAAATGAGTGCCTCGGTCACTCATCAGAATCCTGAGACATCCATATCTGGTGATCACTTTCTCAAACAAGAAGTGTGATGTTGTCTCTGTGCTACAGTGTTTGATTGGTGTTGCTTCTACCCATCTTGTTAAGTATTCAGTTGCAGTAATGATATATCTACCTCCTGACCTTTTTTCTAGTGGATTAATAGGTCCCACAAAGTTGATTTCCAATTTGTCAAATACCTACAGAGTCACTTGTGGTCTTAGAGGCATCTCATCCCTTCTGTTAGGTTTGCCAACCCTTTGATAGACATCACATTTCTGGAAATATTCCTTGGCATCTTTATGGACTATTGGCAACCATAATCCTGCATGAAATACCTTATGTGTAGTAGCTTTACTTTTATAGTGTCCTCCAACTATACCTTCATGAGCTTCTACTAAATTCTGGGCCTTTCATGTTCCAATACACACCTTCTCAAAATGATGTCTGCGCCCATTTTATATAAATCTCCTGCAATATGTTGATAGTATGTAGCTCCAAATACCATATTTTTATTCTATGTAGTGCTAAAATCTTGTGGCACAACCCCTATGCTTAATTATTCAATAATATCAACAAAGTATTCATCAACTACCCGTACTGAAAATAGCTGCGCATCATGGAAGTTGTCTTCCAAGTTAGTAGGTTATTCTCCATTAGTTACCCTTGATAGGTGATCAAGTCTTGCATTCAGCTTCCCTGATTTGACTATCACTTCAAATTCAAATTCTTGAAATAATAATATTCATTTACAGATCCTCCCCCCCAACACTGGCTTGTTGACTAGATATTTGAGGGAATAATGGTTTGTGAACATTTTAAAGTGTTTACCCAGTAAATAGTGCCCGAACTTCTGAAGTGCATATACCATGGCTAGGCCTTCTCTTTCTATGGTGTTGTAGTTCTGCTATGATTCTGACAACTTTTTTCTTGCAAAGACTATAGGATGGTCTAAGTCCCCTGCTCCTAGATGTGCCATAATTGCTCCAAGTGCTATGCATGATGCATCTACATGCACATGAAATGTCTTTTCCCAATTTGGAAATACTATTATAGGTGTTGTTACCATATTTTTCTTTAAAGCGTCCAATCCTTGTTGATAATCCTCATTCCACAAAAATATGGTGTCCTTCTTCAATAGTTTTTTCATTGGTGCAGTAATTTGTGCATACCCGTTTATAAACTTCCTGTAATAGCCAATATGTCCTAGTGTTGCTCTTAACTGGTGCACTGACTTTGGTGGTTGTAAATTTAAAATGACTACAATCTTACCAGGGTCCACTATTAAACCTTGTTTAGAAACTATATGTCCCAAAAATGCATTTCTTGATGTTTAATGATATCTGACATTGCCTGCATATTTCTAACATTAGTCTCAACACTTATACATGGTCCTTTAACATAATATATACAGTCCAGTCATCCAAATATACTTCTAGAAACTGATGTATGAATTCTATTAGCACTCTGTAAATTTCCTAGAGGTTGACAACAAAAGAAATCCACAAAATGTAACTTTATCCAACCGCTTTTGAAGCTGGGATCAAGCCCTTCCAACTTTAGAGAGGGATCTCTCTATATGATTTTAGCTATGTTTCAAATTTTAAATATTAGGCTAGGTAAGTAAATAGGTCGGTTTTTGTTTTTATAGTGTTTGTCGAGTTGGTTGAGACAGTCTACACATCCATTGGGCTATGGGGTCTGTGTTTTAAGTAAGATATGAAATCCAAACCAGAAACGCAAAGGAAAACTTTCATAGGGAGAGATAATATAATCACTGGATTCTTTAGTAGCATAAATGATGAATAGAAGAAAAGATGAGAAAGATAATTTCAACAAAGAAGCAGTTAAGAATTTCTTTATTGAAAACACGAGAAGATAAAACACTAAAATCTTTCGAGTCAGAAACAGGGTATACGAGATAAATCCTGCAACGTTCGTTACTTCTAAATATTAGATCCAGAAAACAATATGATAACAAAGCGAGAATAACATTCAACTTAGAGAGAAAAACATCACCAATGAATACACGCAAGAATCCTGTAAAAGTGCCTCCTTTTTATTAATGGAAGATCTCTTAAAAAATATTACAGTCTGATAGCATCAGGGTGTGAAGATCAACAACCCCCAATACTTCGAAAGATGAAGTATTTATAACTCAAATTACAAACGATCCTTTCATTAATGATCAGGACGTGCTAAATCTATTTTTAGCCTAACTAACTTAACAAATTTCTTAAATCTAGGAACTGCTTGATGATGTGGTGTAACTGCATGCTGATTTTTGGGTGGGCCATTGATGAAGCCTCTGCACGACCTCATCTGACTGGACAAATGACTGGACTGGGACAACTCATCTGCTACTTGATTAGATCACAGAGTTCCTCCCATCGGAGATGACTGGGCACGTTGACTTTGAGTAGCCTTCGATACACTTCATCCATTTCCGTGTACTTGGCGAAGGTAGGTTTGGTGAGGAAGATGTATCAAATCTCATGTTGGATACTGATGTCCCACTGAAGGGCATCTAGGAATTCCTTGCCAGTGATGCTCCCTTGAATTCCTGCAAACTTTGAACTGTCCTTAGCCACATCGGCCAATCTCTTCTTGTAGTCTGGGAGTGTCATCAATTTATCATTGATTACCTTCAGACCAGGAAGACCTTTCTTCTGGAGAGCTCAATCTTACTGAAGAATCTTTGTACCCCTAGGTCCATGGCCTGAACCTTTTCTTCCAGCTGAAGCATTAATCCTCTCTTGGTCAAAACTCTTTTGACCTCAAGGATGGTCTCTATTCTGTCTTCAATTTTCAGCTCTTCCAGTTCTTCCCTGGTCTTAGAATTCAGGAACTTGATGATCTCATTCGCCTGTGTTGGCATCTCTCCTAATTCTGATATGATCTTCTCAATGGACTACTTGCTTCTCTGCACCAATTCATTCTACTAAAAAATGATCTGTATCATGGGCCATATCTCGTTCATGGACTTGGTGATGTCTATCCATACACTTTCTTTGACCTCGACCAAAGTCTTTCCTGCCACTGTTTGCTTCCGGAGCTGTTGTAATTCCTGTTTGAGCTGATCTGTCACCTGCTTTTCCTTGGAGAGGCTGGTTTGAAAGGAAGATTTGAGTTCCTGAAGGTTCTCAATCTCCTTTTTAAGCCTGGTGCTCTCTGTTTCCTGCAGGTTCATTTTTTCCATAGACTTAGCCAGGTTGGCTGTCTTCTCTAGGGATGTCAATGGAGTCGCAGATGGGACTTTTGTCACTGAAGCTATGCTCACTCCCGAGATCAGAATGGAATTCAATGGAATGACTTCCATTGGATTCAGTTTCTCTTTCTCTTTTACTAGCTTCTCCATCTCATCTTCCATCTCCTTTAGCTATGCGTTCTGCTCCATGAGTAGCTTAAGGAATTCATCTTTCTCTCCTTCTTTCTCTGCTATCTCCTTCGCCTGCGAATCCTCTGTGGGTGGGAGATTCAGTTGTTTCCTCAAGGAGGCTATGCCATCATTCTTCTTCTTTATCATTTCCTCAACTGCTTTCACGTTCGAAGGATCGTAATCGATCTTGAGGACCAGCTACTCCAAAGTCTTGATCCTATTGTCCTTGGAAAAGGATGATATCTTCTCCAAATTGAGTTGTGTTTGAACATTGTTCAGGGACACTTGCAGTTTGGACGCAGTAGTGGAAGCATGCGCCAGCATGTAAAAGACCATTTCCCCTTTCTGCTTGTGCAGATCCATCTGATCGGACGGATGCACGTCCTTCGTCTGGAATTCAAAGGTGGCCCTCTTGTAGTCAGTGATCACCTTTGGATCTGGTACTTGTGCATAGAGGAATGCCATATGCATTCTGCCCTTCTCGGTGTCGAATGTCGATAGCAGCCAATGCTACGCAGTCGACGTCTGCTTCCAGAATTGGGCGCAAGTGCTGCTGGTCAGGGTCTGGTTTCTTTTCTTGATCAACTCATACTTTTCGAAGATACTCAGCTTCGGTCCCACCTTGCCTGGCTGGGTGGTCAATGGAGAATCTGTAGATTTTTCTGGCACTGCTGAGGTTATGATCTTATGGAGGCTCGAACCAAAGGGTGGCCTATCAACCTTGGCCACTGTTGTAGACGAGGCTTCTTTTTCTTCGGTCGGGCCAGGAATTGACATAGTCTTAGGCCTCTTAGTATGCAACTGGAACTATTCGGATGATACCTTCATGACAGGCGGAGATAAATCTTGCCTAGGCCTTTTCTCTTTCGGGACCTGTGGCGTGGCTGTTTGAGATACAGTGGCTGGGGGATCCTACTGTTCTACTTTGACTAATGAGTTAGGCTCCCATATTGTCTGGTTTGCGAATTTTTCAACTTCAGGCTTAGCTTCATGAACATATTGGATGTTCTTGTTTTTCACCCTCATCTCAGAGATGATCCCACATGGATCATAATGCCATGGGAATCTCATGAAGAACTTCATTTCCCTAAGCATCCTGTCTGCTTCTTCCCCAACGCCACGATTGTTGCAGATGAAGGAGCCAATCTGCCCCTTGATTCTAAGCTGTTGCTTTTTCTTCAGTGACACAAAATGGATATCATCGGAATTTATTATCTGTCTGATATATTCCAAAGCAAAAATTTTGACAGGCAGATACTTGGGCAGCTTATACGGTGCCAACTCGCACCCATATACTCTGATCTCGATGTAATCTTGATATAAATACCAATCCCCTTTCTTTGTGTTATCCGAGAGATGCAGGATCCTTTGAACTTCATCATTTATCCGAGGCTTGGGCCTACCGCCTAGCATACTTACCATAGGGTGGTAGAATTGATCAATGAACTCCTTGAAACTGAACCTTGTGGAGTTGTGCTTGAGCAAGGAGGTCCATGCTGTCACTGCCTGGGGTCTACCATCTCCATCCATCTTCTGCATGGAAAAAATGATTTTTTCCACTTGGAAGAAGACGAACAGGTATGCCAGTATGGATGAGTATTAGAACATGCCTTACGTGGTGAAATTCACGAACTGTTCATGAATATTGTTCGCCAGGAATGTGCTGAAGTCAAACTGGGTGGTGGGATTTTCATCGGTAGAGAAGATGGATAGAAAACCCAAAATGGGTTCATCTACCCACTGATCGGAATAGTATCCTAACAAAGCACAAAGGGAAGAGATGATTTGGTTTCCTTTAGTCGAGAACATGGAAGAAGGATAAGGAGGATTTGTGGAGGGAAATTGAGTGGATGGGGGGAGGAAAAGCTCGAATATTTGAGCCCTTTGAGGGAAGGTCATTTTCTGGTATAATTCTGTAAGAATTTCCAGGTTGAAGGGTGATGCAGAGTCGACTCGGGGGATTTGCATCATCTGGTCGATAGATTCGGGCGTGATGAGGAAAAGGATCTCCCCGGACGAGGAGACGATGGCTCTTTGCTCGGGAATGTAGTGGGCTTGGAACTTGAGAGCGAATTATGGAAAAGGGTGGATATGAGGGAAGAGGTAAAGGTGTAAGTTGGACTCCCAGAGTTCGATTTCATCACTCTGGTCCAGGAAGACTTCCTTGAGCCACGACTGAAGGTCTGCAAAATCAAAATCGCACTTTGTATCCGCGATTAAGTGGTCTTTATCGACCAGTGGGATCCTGTCAAGGTCGACCGGAGGCGGGAGAAACATATTCTCCTCTCCTTCTACTTGTTTGGACTTTGGCACCATTAATGCAACAATACCTGCGAGAAAAAAACCGTTAGCGGGGTGGCTGTTGGTGGGGGGCAACTGATTGTAACGGAGGAGAAAACAGGGTAAAACTCTGGTGGGATGAGTGAGTAAATGGTGAAAATAGGAAGAAAAGTGTATCTTTGAGTAAATGGGTCTCCGTTGGGCATGGGAGACAGGTCAGCTGGCTAACGGATATGTCATCCAGTAATAAATGGCCAACGGATCACTTAGAGTGTGAGATGGCAGGTGACTGTGACTGAGGGATACAGATGAGTGACGTGGAGGCTACCGATTGGGGTAAAGGTCATAGTGAGGGGGCTTTCCACGAATGACTGGGGGGGAAGAAATGACAGCAGTTATGGGACGTGACTACTTCAGGAAAGATGAGTGGTGACGTCCAGAGGTGACGACGGTATGCCAGACAGTAGGAGATGACGGGACTCGGGGCCATTATATTGTTTCCACATATAGACAGGGGCCCGTCAGAGGAAATATTCCATTTCGGACCCCCCCCTTAGTTAAAAACAGATCATTCAGGGGGGTCCAAAATACATCTAGGGCCGTTGATCTGCATGCCTGCTTCTGAGCCGCAGATCTATGCGCGCTGTTTATGACACATTCCGGACAGCCCCCCCCTCCATTGAAGGCAAAATGGACTAGGGGGTCTAGAATCCAATAACGATCGTAGATTTGCGCGCTTGATCCTGGGCTATCCAGATGTGCACGGGTCTTATCATCGATTCTGGACCCCCCCCCCCCAAGTTAAAAGCAGAACAGTCGGGGGGGTCCAGAATGATCTGTCCACCGTAGATCTGGGCGCGATCATCTGGACCGCTGATATGTGAACTGAGTATAAGTGAGGGCACGGAAAATACATGCACCGAGGAAACTTAGGATAAGTGATTTTTCATGGGTTTTCTCCAAGGCTCTTCATGTCAACACCACCAAGGGGTTAGTCAAACGACCTTTTAAGTATCTGAAACATGGTGCAACACTTACATCAAACTGGTTCTTATTGAAATGAAGCAACAAAGAAACTAGCCTATATTCTAACCTATCTTCCTATGACAATTAACCTAGATTAGACTGTTGGGTTAAGAATTTATTCTACCCTGGGGCTATCTGACCAAGATTAGACAGCCTGGCCAGATTTATTTACTAATCTAACCTAGATACTTTGGCTAATATTAAACTATTTATCCAAACTCATCCACTAATCCTATAAACATCAATTTAAAAAGAACTTGGCCATGCTTGAAAGGTATGGACCAAGTTACTATTATTGCATGGGGCTTTTATTGCAATTCTTTTATGCCCTCTTTTCTTTTCTTTTTCTTTTTTCTTTTCTTTTCTTTTTCTTTTTCTTTTCTTTTTCTTTTTCTTTTTATTTTCTTTTTCTTTTTCTTTTCTTTTTCAAATTATTTGCAGAATGAAAAATCATTTGTAACAAAAAATACTAGAGACAGATAAAATCCCAGTCACCAGTTGATCCTATAACTTATAGGGTAATAACAAATTCCTTAAATGCAGCTATGACTACTCTTGAAAATATGGCTAGTGCATTCTTCAACCCAAATGGCATGACTGTATATTGGTAGGATCCCAATTTTGTCACAAAATTAGTCTTATACCTTTCCTCTGTAGCTATTTTGATACGATGGTAGCCTGAGAATCCATCTGCGAATGAATATGCTTCCTGGCCTCCCACATTTTGTAAGATCTCATCTATAAAAGGCGTAGGGAAAGGGTCATGTAAGCAAGCATCATTAAGTTTCCTCGGATCTACACAAATCCTTATCCTCCCTTGTTTATTTTCTTGGACTACCATAGGACTTATCCATTCAAATTCCTCCACTAGTTCTATGATACTAGCTTCCAACATTCTGTCAATTTCTGCTTTCACTTTCTTCTTATACACCGGATTCAGTCTGTAGGGTCTTTTCATGAAAAGTCTAGCCTCAGGTTTGAGGGGTATCTTCATCTCACCTAGCTCCCATGCTATTCCTTTCATCTATGTAAAGTTCATTGGAAACATGTCACTGTATTCATGCAGTAACTTTGTTATTCTTTCTACTGTTTTCTCATCCCAATAGTCTCCAATACTTGACATTTTAGGATTGCCATTCATCCCAATATTGACTTTCTTAACTTTGATTGGTGCAACAAATACTTCTGACTCCAGAGATGGGCCTTCCACCTCTCTTTCTCCTTCAATCTCTGTAATCTGAATGTTGCACATATCATCTTCATCTGGTGCTTCCTATTCAACATGATAGCATGAGAGTAACTCTTTGATATTCTTCTATTATAATAATCAAAAAAAGTATGCATGTGAAAAACTTATGTGTCGACACATCTCATAACTTAGAAACTAAGTCCCTTCTAGCTGGGGCTCCACACCTTCAATCCTCCACCAAAGGAAATCTCATATAAAGTAGACAATGAGGTTCTCCATCAAAGAAGGAAGACCTTGGGGGCTGAACAATGTGTTCAGACTTTTAAGGATAAAGGGATGTAGACTCAATGTGAAGTGAAATTTCTCTAGAGTATCTTTGCTCTCAAAAGTTGAATTCTCTCTTCCTCCATGGCTTTGATATGGCTCAATTTATAATCTTCAAAAGGAACTGAAGGTCCGAGTCAGAACATTTCCAATATAACGAAGGTTATGTTATAGCAAGATTTGCCTCACCCTATGAAAACTTGCACAGAGAGAATTTTTCCATTTCCCTATGCAGACTTGAAGTCCATTTTTGCAAATCCCAGAGCTAAAAACATGATTTTTCCACATATACATGCCCTGCCCATATTACAACATGCGTATACGTAGGTTGCATCACTACAACCCACGTACATCGGGATTTGTGCCCAAAATTAAAAAATGGTGTCGGTTTCCCATGTCACGTCACGAGCTCTATGATCCTTGGCCTTCCATATACTGGAAACATTCAGACTCGAACCTTCAGTTCCACTTGAAGGCTACAAATGGGCCAAATCCGAGCTATGGAAAAAAAGGAGAAGAATTCAACTTTGAGAGAAAAGTTACTCTTGAGAAATTATTCACTTCACATTGAGTCTGCATCCTTTTTCCTTTAAGTCTAAACACATTGTTCAACCCCCAAGCTCTTCCCTTATTGATTGAGAACCTCATTGTCTCTCTTATATGGGATTTCCTTTGGTGGAGGATTGAAGTGGTGGAGGCCCAACTAGAAGGAACTTAGTTTCTCGGTTCCAAATCGTGCCAACACAGAAGTTTGTAACTCATTCACTTCTGCTGATTACATATTAATAGAAATACTCTTTTCTCATCCAATTAATATCTTACAAATATTTGAATTGTTATTCCATGGCCGTATTTGTTATGAATATTGATGGATTATGCTATCGAATGTGCTAACATTATCTATTATCGCCATATGCTTGCATTTCTTGGTTGTTGAGGACTAGTTGTAGGTATATTGATTTGGGTCAAGTGCTCAATGGTGGACTTCATCGAACGTCTGGACGAGGTAGGCCTTTTATCTTGTCTTGCTAGAATATTTGTTTATATAACATACTTGATATTAGAGTTGATTTCTGCAGTCATTTCCGTCTATTGTGGTTTACCCCTATCCATAGAGAGATTTTTCTCGTAACAAAATTGACGACCATATTGGGGATTTAATCTTCTTTTTCAGGGTTTGGAGTGTTTTTATCCTTAGATTGCTCTCGTTTATATTGAGTTTCTTGTTGTATGATTGCTTGACAACCTATGTTCACTCTGAGTCTGAGTTTCTTAGCCTTCTCCTTAGCCTGGTTATGTTTTTGACACATATACACAGGTTTTTTCACAACAGTCGTGCACATACGCATGCTGTCCTTACGCAATAAGTGTATATACGCGCTTTTCTCTTGAATAGTCGTGTACATCACCCTTTTTTTCTTGGTTTTTGGGTAGGCTTTGATGATTGCTGAGTCTATTTGGGTCTCTGTGGTGACTGTTAAGTGTCTGTGGAATGACAAGAAACCTGTCTTTGGTTGAATTTTTGGGCGGTGCCTTTCTCATCATCTTTTTCATTTGATTATCCTTGCATCTTGGGCTGGTTATTTTTCTCCTTGATATCCTACTTGGTTTGTCTATGTTTACATACAATATAGTCTTTATATCAAGCTGCTGTTCAGTCCTTGCATTTTCATTCTCTTATATTGAAAATACAAAAATATTAGGCATTTTACATTGATTGGGATTTTGCTCTTTTGAGTCTTTATCATTAATCTTAGTGCATGTAAAGAAAGGTTGCTTTTTTATTTAGAATTGCAGAATTGAATTGAGAATTGCTTTTTGAAAAGCATATAATTGATTGGAAATTGAAGTTCGGAATTTGCATTGTATTCATATTCATTTATTTTACTTGTTGAGTCATAGCATCACTAGTTTCACGACCACACCTTTTGAGTAAGCAAGGCCATTAAAAGTAATGCTATAATTTAAAATTGATTAGTAATGATTTTATTTTTCTATGGTGCACAAACTAGCTTAGGATTTAGAGCCTTGGAATAGGATTTTGTGAGTAAACTTCTCCAAGGCTATTAAATCAACATATGTGTCTGAATAAGGGAGTGAAGAAATCCATTGTATAATCGGTAATATCAGGAGGCTCCGCTTACACCAGAGTTAAGCACGAGGTCGCGTGAGGTTGGTTGAAGGGATATCCCCTCAATACCTTCTTAGTGTCGGATATATTTATGGGGATCTATTCGTATATGGGTATCTTGCTAGTACCCTTACCTATGTGAAAGGTGATGCTTTAAAGGTTTCGAGCTTTGATATCCTTCCCATACGGTGGACCTGACTTATGAATTTTCGCCTGTGCATATGTTATACCTTGGTTGCTTAGTTGCTTGACTTAGGTACCACATAGGTTACTTATAGGGGTTATTCTGTAGGTACTCTAGGTCAGATAAGGGTCAGACAACACACAACCTTTATGGAGGATTACCTCTTCGGAGAGATCTAACCGACTGTTTGTTAAGCCCATGAGGGCCCTTATAACTAATTCTGTTCCCTTCGATCTTTAGCAGAGGAGTCTCATGCTCCTCTTGGGTGAGGCATACTTACTTAATATATGGAGGTCCCTTTCAACCACTTTATCCTATTTGTGTGCATATTGTTCGTTTGATTATTTTTGGTGTGCTCTTTTATTACTAGTTGGCCTTAAGATTTTTTTTCTATTGTGGAGCCAAACCAGCTTCCCCGCAGGTCTCGCCACTTGTTACAGTTGCCACAACATTTTGAGTCTTTTCCTTCTAAAAGGCGTAGAGTTATCAAATGCGGTACACACACCTCCAATTATCAGACTTGTGATTCTACAAGGATGAATACTAAACTGAGTCATCAAGATACTGGGAGCCCTTCGACTCCCACACCTACTATAGTTAACGATACCCCTTCTAATACTTCAACCACAATGGTTTTAGTGCCAAAGGAATCTATCAACACCACTGCCCGTCATATACTGAATACTCAACCTATAGCCACAAACCTATTTGGGTCTCTTGGTCACTCACTGGGCTATAATGTTCAGTCCATCCCTATGGCCTCTAGTCCTTTTTCTTATGGTATGTTGAATTTTACATCACAATTTTGAAACTCCATCTCGACGACTGGCACTAATGCTAGCATTGGACTTGGGGGCACATCTCCTCCTTATACTCCTTTCTTGTTTGGTGGCACTCATGTACCTCAAACGACTCCTACCGTTGGAGGCATTCCTCCTTTTAACCCTAGGTCTAATCCTATTGCTTTTGGATGGAGCAACCACCCTGGCGGACAAGCTGCTGCTCACGTTTCATCCTTTACACCCACCTCCTCTGTGATGATTCCAACCAACATGTTTGACATGATGAATCCACCTTTATCCTTTGGATTCACACCTGGAGGAGGTCATTTTCACACCTTGGGCGACCCCCAACCTAGGTCCACTCCGGTAGGGGGCAGTTTTTATAACCCTCATAAAAACATTCCTATTGGAATGGTGCCCAACCAACCCCTTATGAATCATACTGGAGGAGGGTCTTACAATATTGGACAAGGCCATGGTGCTTACCAGAACCCTGGATGGGCTGCGATTCCCCAACCACAATCTTTCCATGGAGCTTGGAGCTAGATGCCACAACCCCATCTCCCTTTTCTGGCCACGCTCAACTTGCCAGAATTGTCTAAGTTAATGAATGAACCAGTGCGTCATGATCCATCATGGCCCTCCATCCCCACTAAGCTTCCTTTGGATATTCCAAAATTCGAGGGAAAGAGTGGTGAGGATCCTGGTGATCATGTCACCACCTTTCACCTATGGTGCTCATCAAATTCCCTTAATGATGATTCTATTTGGTTAAGATTGTTTCAAAGCACCCTCATGAGGTTTGCTGCGAAATGGTATATCGAGCTACCTAGGAGGGCATACAAAATGTTTAATCAGTTAGTTTTAGTCTTCCTCAATCACTTCCAATTGCCAGTTCGTTACGATGCTGGCATCAAACTTTTGTCGAAATTTCTTTAGGATAGGGCCACTCATATCTCAGATCACATCCAGGAGTGGTGTAGATGGAATATGTTGATCAAGGAGTATATACCCCTGAAATTATTGCTAGTGTGGTTGCTTAAATCTCTCCTGCCTTATATTTCGAAGGATGTTTCTAAATCCAGGGTTACTTATGAGGAAGAAGCAATTTTTAAAGCCCAACAATTAGATCTTATATATTCTTAGTCTGGGATTTTATACGAGATTCTTCTTGATGAACTGAGGTCAAACTATGACCTTAGGCAAAATCTCGGGCCACATGTTGATGGCATTGTAGGCTCCGTCAATGTGAAATCTGTAGAGTTGGTGACAAGCCATTTGAAAGACTTTTCTCTAAACCAATCTGCAGGAGGTCCAAATTCGTCTGTGTCCTCTAATCCCACTCAGTCGGTGGATGTACCTTCTATGAAATCGTCGACTCGCCTAAATGGTAGCCATCAACCAAGAGGGAGTAAGAAGAAAGGATGTAATAATAATTGTAGGGGTTGGAATAATAATAATAAACCCAAGGACAATGGTAATAATGAGAAGGCGAATAATAATGCTAGCGAGGGAAAGAAAGAAAGGAAGAAGGTGAAGTTTCCCTGTAAGCTTTGTACAAATGATCACCTTACCCATTTATGCCCCAAACTTGCGGAAGCTGCTAGGATTTTACCTCTACTGCCTGCCGTGCTGATGAATCCTTTTCCATATAACCAGCACACGACCTCGAGCTCCTCGAATGCCAGAAATGTGGTGAGTGGGAGTCAAAACCCACCGACATAAGATGATGACCATGTATACATCAATATGGTCAAATATGAGGTTAGTGTAGCCACTTGATCTCACAATTATAGTTCTCCACAAACTATACTTGGTCTAGAGTCTCCTCCTCCTCTGAAGACGTCCCTACAGATCGAAAAACTAGAGCCATCGCCTCGTATTCCGAAAGGAGTAATCAAGCACTCTACCCACAATCCTAATGCTAGAGCCGCCCAAAATTACTCTATTGTTGAGGACTTGGGTCCAACCCCTTGTGTGATGTTAGTTCTGGAGGTACTCCAGATGTGTCCTTCACATAGGAATGCCTTGCTATCTGCATTAGGAGCTTTAGATCCTTGTGGCTCGAAAGTTTTCAAGTTTGATGTCATAGATGTGAAGCCTCTCTTGCCTTACCATGTGGCATTCCAAACCCAAGTGGGTTACTCGAAGCATACCATCAAGTGTACTATTGTTGATGAAGGAGCTACAACATGTGTGATGTCCCTGGTTTGTTGGAAAGCCCTTGGCTCTCCGAGCCTTTCTCAGTCTCCAACCATGTTGACTGTTGTTGACGGTCATTCCTTCCGCCCTCACAATATTATTCCTGCCTTTCCAGTCTAGTTAGGTGGGAAGATGGTAGAGTTGGATTTGAGTTGGTTGATGCACCCCTTGATTATAACCTGTTACTAGAACACAATTGGACTTACACTATGACTGCAATCATATCATCCTTCTTCTGTACTCTTTGTTTTCCTCATGATGGGAAGATCGTGACGATCAATCAATTGTCCTTTGCGTATGGTAGTCCTAGTGCATCTATTGGACCATCGATCCCAAGGGTAGACAATTATCAGTTGGCAATTGATAATATTGGTTTCAAAATGTATTCATCCCTTATGGGTACCTTCAACTTCATGGAACCGGTTCGCCATATTTACTCCATGTCTAGTAGGCCCATTTCGTTAGAGAGGTCCATTCCTTTCTGCACTTCCCATTTTAATGATTGTTGGACCCTACCTTCCTCGAATGCGTCTTTTGAAGGTTAGTCACATAATGTAATGGCCATGCCATTATCCGCAATAGAGATAGCGTATCAAGATGTTCTTGACTATTTCACTGATCTCGATCCTCTTACCTCGCAGACGGACGAGGATGATTCTGTTCTTGAGTCTGTGTGGGCCACTTCGTCCTCTTGCTCACATGACTGCCTCGATGAGAATTTACCTTCAGATGAAGCCATTGTTGAGGCCATGAATGGTTTTGACAAACCTTGGGATGATATGCATCATCGCTCCTATTTTCTCCCAGAGCTTGCCAGAATCGAACAAGATTACTTTAGATATACTTTGAGCAAGATAGTTGGTCATGCCATAGTTCCACTTGATATGCATGATATTTATGCTAAGGGAAACATGGTGAGTATCTCACCTACCGTCACGATCTATATCTCTTGTATCCCTGGCAAGATTGAAAATGTATACATCGGTGCAGATTGTTCGCCAGAAGAAATTTTGATCTACATTGAACACTTCAAGGAATTCTGAGATGTATTTGCTTGGTCATATGAAGAGATGACAAGAATCGACCCTCGAATTTTTGAACATGAGATTAAAACTTACTTGGATTCTAAGCCTATTCAACAACATCTTAGAGTTGTCAATCCCCGGAAGGCCCCTGCTCTTAAGGCAGAGGTAGAGAAACTGCTTAATGCTGGCTTTATCTACCTGGTTCCCTTGACTGAATGGGTATCCAATCCCATTCCTGTGAATAAGTAGTAAGGAACCATCAATGCATGCATGGATTTTTGTGACCTGAACAAGGCCTGTCCTAAGGACAACTTCCCTACACCCTTCATCGATTAGATTCTCGACAAGTGTACGGGAAGTGAAGTTTTTTCTTTCATGGATGAATTTTTAGGGTATAACCAAATTCAAATTAAACCCGAGGATTAACAAAAGGTGAAATTTATTTGTCCTTGGGGTACTTTCGCATACCGGAAGATGCCTTTTGGCCTTAAAAATGCTGGAGCAACCTTCCAACGTGCTATGAGCTTCAAATTTCACGATCTAAAGCATATAGTCGAAGCCTATCTTGACGATATTTCTGCTCACTCCTGTAAGAGTGTGGATCACCCGAAGCACCTTCAACTAGTTTTTGAAAGATGTCATCATTATCGCATCGGGTTGAACCCTCATAAATGCATATTTTGCGTTAGGTCAAGATGCCATCTAGGATTTTTAGTCTCTGAGACTGGGATAATGGTAGATCCATTAAAGGTTGAGGCAATACTTTGATTGCCTCCCTTGCGCACTATTCAAAAAATTCAAGGTTTATAGTGGAAAGCTAACTTTTTACGTCGGTTTATAGTGAACTATGCCGATATTACCAAGGGTTTCATGAAGTCTCTTGAAGAAGGACATGCCTTTTATCTAAGATGAGCGAGCCCATGAATCCTTTGATGCTTTGAAGAAATCCTTGATATCGACGCCTCTCATGAAGTCTATTGACTATAGTAGAGATTACTTGCTTTATGTCGCTGCGTCCAAAGAGATGATTGGTATGGTATTGGTTCAAGAGGATGATGAGCTTTGTGAGCACATCATTTACTATCTTAGTCGAAACTTAGTCGGTCCTGAACTCAAATATTCTCACGTTGAAAATCTATCTTTGGCTACTGTTCACATAGTCCAATGGTTACATAATTATATATTGCTTTGCAAAACTACCATGGTTGGCGATGCCAATCCATTTCAATACATCCTTACTAGGCGTATCATAGGGGGAAAGTACAATAAATGGATTTCCATTTTACAAGATTTCGATCTCGATTTCGCTTCTGTGAAATACAAGAAATCACTAGTCTTTGCAGAGTTAATATCTGACTTCCCTCGATTAGATGAGGTTGTTATTCATGTTGATTCATTTAAGGATGAACACATTTTCCCTGTCTCGTCATTTGACCCTTGGTATGGAGACATTGTTCTCTATCTTCAAACTTTGAATTTCACTCAGCATCTCTCACGAGATGACCGATGACGTATACGATACCAAACTAAGAACTACCTTATCATCGATGACACTTTCCGTCGTTGAGGAGTAAACAATATCTTGCGTCGTTGTTTAACTCACGAAGAAGATGAGTCTATTCTAAATGATTTCCATAGTGGAGCTTGTGGTGGTCATCTATCCGGGCTTGCGACAACCCAAAAAATTTTGTGAGCCAGTTATTTTTGGCCGTCTATATTTAAATATTGTGTTGAAGTGGTTAAGAAGAGTCACCCCTGCTATGTTTTCACTCGAAAAATGCCCTCGCATCCATCCCCTCTCCATCCAGTCATTACTATCGGTCCCTTCACCAAGTGGGGGGTGGAATTTGTGGACTGTAACACAACTTTGGCTGGGGGGAATCAACAGATTATCGTGGTTGTAGACTAATTTACTAAGTAGGCCGAAGCCATGCCTACAATTAAGTCCGACGGGAATACTATCGCCTTCTTCGTATTCAATCAAATTATAACCAGGTTTGGAATCCTGATTGATATTGTCACTGATCCTGGCAGTCACTTTCAGAATAAAATGATGGAAGAACTAGCATTTAAACTGGGGTTTAAGCATGGCCATTCTTCCCCTTACTACCCCTAGGAAAATGGACAGGTAGAGGCCGTGAACAATTATCTCAAGACAATTTTGTAGAAAACTGTCAGCGATAGCAAATATGACTGGCATATCATGCTATATCTTGCACTTTGGGCATACCGAACCTCGATCAATACTGCCACTGGTTTTTCTCCTTTCCAGTTAGTACACGATGTGGAGTCAATCTTACCTATTAAATGAAAAATCCCTTCTCTTAGATTAGCAGTTGCGCTCCTACCTGACACTTCCGATATCGAACGACGCCTCGTGCACCTAGAGAGTCTTGACGAGTAGCTTCGAGACGCCTCTACGACTATTGAAGTGAATAAAAGACGTGTCAAGGTCCAATATGATAATTTTGTATGTCCTCGGTTGTATGCTGAGGGTGACTTAGTCCTTTAATATGATCAAGCCAAATAACCACTGGGGGCAGGAAAGTTCAAACCCATGTGGCATAGTCCCTATATCGTGAGACGTGTCTTTGAAAAAAGGAGCCTATGAATTAGAAGATTATGAAGGGAACATGTTGGCTGAGCCCAAGAATGGGCTCTACTTGAAAATATATTACGATTGAGCCCCTAGAGTGGGCGTAATTCTTTGTATACTTATGTAATTTAGTGTATATATATTTTCCCTTTATTTTTTATTTTCAACTTGCTTATCAAGTTTTCCCTTGGTTGGCAGATGTCAACGAAGTCTTTGGTCTACTTAAGATTCATAGATGGAGCCAGTCATCATACATGAAACTTGGCGTCCACCGCTTGGATTGTTTACTCACCCGAGGGTCTACTAGTGTCTTCAGGTGGCGTATGCCTAGGACCATCCACAAATAATGTGGCCAAATATAGCACTGTTATAGAAATTTTGCGCGATGCCTTTTTGTATGGTATTCACTCTTTGGAGGTTCATCTGGATTCCCAGTTAGTAGTATGTCAGTTGAACGACAATTACCGTGTGCGTGACCGTATGTTACTCTGAAGATTTCTACGGGTACAACTTTTAGAATGAAAGTTTGATTTTATTACTTATCATCACATACCTAGGGGTTCTAATTATGTATCCGATGCATATGCTAATTTTATTTTAGATTGGCATTTGTCACATAAATAAAGCAGATAAAACATTCTCATCAATGTACACATTGTAACATAAGTAAAGCCGAAGAACCATGTTTTTATATATATTTAAAAAAAATATGATGTTTATAGTACAAAATTGGGGCTAACAGCCTCAATACACATATACAACCAATCATACAAAAGTCATGACATCTATGCCTGTGGCATCGGGTGAGTGTCATTATAGAAAACTACAACATTTATGAGACACCAAAAGAGTCGCACCCAAGATCTGGGAACGCCTACCACTTGCCGCTGCATAGCCTTTGGAAGATCCTCCACCTGAACCATCAGAGTCCTTTGTGTCAAGCGAGACAGATTGCCCTGCACATTTTGAAGGAATCTCTTTGCATCTCCTCCCACTGCCTCATCTCCCCGATGCCTTCGATGATGTCACGGAAGCTCGTACGAATGTCGTGGTCCTACGTCTGTGTCATATACATGTCTAATTAATACTTAAATGTCATCCAAAAATATTTTTGTTTTCCTATACAAAAATAGAAAAAAATGAAATATCTAAAAAATTTGACATACCTATGTCCCCATAGGTGGTCCCTGGTGGTAATGGCATGTCAGGGTCCCCTCTGAAGTCGATCCCTGCATAAGGTTAGTCATCCAGAGCTATGACCCACCATATCCACCAGTAGAAGGAGTCATCGTTGTAGGGTGTAGGCACCCTACCCCCCCTCTGCTGTCTCATCACCTCGGTCCACTGTGCCATGGATGGATCACGAGGTTCATGCGGAATAATCTCAACTCTAGGTTTCAAACCTGGAACCCGCTCAAAGAAACGATACACAATATAGAAGTGAACTTGAAGTTCCTCTTACTACCCTGTTTGCATTCTGTCAGCTGGCTCTTCATGTTATCCAGTAGTGAGGTGCACTAGTCATACACCGTGGGTCTCAAGCACTCTACCGAGTAGAACATAAGCAACCTCAATGCCTGGTGCAAAGAGGCTGATCCATGTCAAAACAAGGACAAAAATCTTGAGTCTTATATTTTTTATCGCTCGGATGGGGAGTTGACTCCCTACCTTCTCGGTCCCTGCAATGCAATGAGCGTCTATTTATTCCTCTATTTTCATATTGCTCCAAGCTCCCCGGGCTTTGAGGTTTACCACCTCACCCCGACGTGACAACCCCGTCAAGAAATAAATGTCCTCAACTTCAATCCTTAATGGTTGCCCATCAAGGTTGAAGCTCTCACTATCTGGATCCCAATAATCCATGAGAAACTGTAGCAATCTCACTAGGGCCCTCATCCCTTTGAGAGCCCAAAACTTATACAACCCACATATTTTCAAGGCCATTTGGGCCCCTGGATATCTTTCCATAACAACATCTACCTCCTCATATTCCCTTTCCGTCCACTCTAGCACCATCCTACAAGATAAAAATCCTTTTCAGAGTTAGCAATCACTAAAAAGAAATGTTTACAGACATATACATGGGCTGCATCGTTCACAGTCACGTATAGGGATGAGTATACGCAGGCTGTCTTTTAGACAACCACGTATAATAATGCGTATACACGACCTGATGAACGGTAGCCTGTGTGCACCTAAACTTCTAATTTGCACCCTAAATAACTTAAAAAATGGAACCTAAATACAATATCTAATCCACTGAAAAGAAAGAGGAGGGGAAGAGGAATTACCTGGTCCAGATGGTCATCGATTCTGTCACTCGTAGCTACTAAAGTCACCAGTTGAACTTCGAAGGTAATTTGGTCCAAAATCCACTATTTGGGTAAAAAATACAAATGGTATAGTAAATTTGGTTTTTTTTACTATTTATAGCAAATTTTTACCCACTTTGCATAGTTTCGGAGAATATTTCAGCCTAATGGACTAATATGACAGTGGATTGAGTTGGTTTTTGTAGTTTTATCTAGGGATTCTTGCGATTTTCAACATTATGTCAATCGTTTGTAACTTTAGACATGTATTTTCGCTACCAAACATATAGGATAGGTACCCATTCCATCATGCACACTTGCATCGTCCTATGACTGTCACTCATATGCCTTAGGTACAAACCCATTTTATAACGACACAAAACTTTCTATCTGCTACTAGAAGTGTCATTATCGAATGGTAGAGACTTACCAAACACGGGTACCCTAGTTGGATCCTCTGTTTTATTTGGTACCCATGCAGAGATTTTTTTCGTAGGATCGAGAGTCCCTTATAGCTAATACATGAATTTATGCACTGGGTACCCATTACTCCACTTCTGGGTTTTATAATGTATTTCGACCGTCCCAGATACTCCTCTGACCTAACACATTAGGGGGCATATGTTATATCAAGATTTTCCTCACCCTATACAAACTTGCACATAGGGCCTTTTTCCATTTCCCTATGCAGACTTGAAGTCCCTTTTTGAAAATCCCATAGCTAAAAACATTATTTTTCCACATATACATGCCCTGCCTATATTACAACATGCCTATACGTAGGTTGCACCACTACAACCTTCGTACATCAGGATTTGTGCCAAAAATTAAAAAATGGTGTTGGGTTTCCATGTCACGTCATGAGATCTATGATCCTTGGCCTTCCATATATTGGAAACATTTTGACTCAATCCTTCAGTTCCACTTGAAGGCTACAAATGGGCCAAATCCGAGCTATGGAAAAAAAGGAGAAGAATTCAACTTTGAGAGAAAAGTTACTCTGGAGAAATTATTCATTTCACATTAAGTCTGCATCCCTTTGTCCTTTAAGTCTGAACACATTGTTCAGCCCCCAAGCTCTTCCCTTATTGATTGAGAACCTCATTGTCTCTCTTATATGAGCTTGCCTTTGGTGGAGGATTGAAGTGGTGGAGGCCCAGTTGGAATGAACTTAGTTTCTTGGTTCCAAACCGTGCCGACATGAAAGTTTGTAACTCATTCACTTCTGCTGATTACATCTTAATAGAAATAATCTTTTCTCGTTCAATTAATATCTTGCGAATATTGGAATTGTTATTCCATGGCCATATTTGTTATGAATATTGATGGATTATGCTATCGAATGTGCTAACATTATATATTATCACCATGTGCTTGCATTTCTTGGTTGTTGAGGACTAGTTGCAGGTATATTGCTTTGGTTCAAGTGCTCAACGATGGACTTCATCGAACGTTTGGATGAGGTAGGCCTTTTATCTTGTCTTGATAGCATATTTGTTTATATAACATACTTGAGATTAGAGTTGATTTCTGCAGTCATTTCCGTCTGTTGTGGTTTACCCCTAGCCATAAAGAGATTTTCCTAGTAATAGGTTAAGGATCATGGATCTCATGAAGTGACATGGAAACCCAACACAATTTTTAGTTTTGAGCACCAAACCCAATGTACGTGGGTTGCAATGGTGAAACCTACATATATGCATGTTGTCTAACTAGTAGGGCATGTATATGTGGACAAATATGATTTTTTGGCTCTGGGAAATACAAAAGGGGACTTCAAGTCTGCATAGGGAAATATAAATTCCATCCAAACAAGTTGCATGGGGTGAGGCAAAATTTTCTATAATAGTTAGATGTCCAACATCACCAACAAACTCCTTTACCAAGCATGTACTAGGATCATCAACATACCATCATAAGGTATGTGTCTCAACCATGTACCAAACCATCAACCTGTACCATACCAAAAATCAATCGTATACCACAACCTGTACCACAACAAGTGCATCAACCATGCACCAACACCTGTACCAAACCATGCATTAACCATACACCATACCATACATCAACCTATACCATCAACATGTACTATATACCATATACCATGTACCATACCAAATGCATACCATGTGCTAGCCATGCACCTCAACCATCAACCATGTAAATCAACCATGTACATCAACACCGTACCATCAACCATGTACATCAACACCATACCATGTATCAATCCTGTACCATACCATGTATCAATCCTGTATCATACCATGTGCCAACCATGCAGATCAACCATGTACATCAACCATAACAAGTGTCTCAACCATATACCATATCACTCTCAATCATGGCATGTACCATAAGATAAGTCTCAAGTATACACCATAACATGTGACCAAAGCATACACCAAGATAGCCAATAATGCTTCTAATGAATGTATCATAACATCACCCAGATGTACCATATCACATACTATCATCACCATGCATGTACCATAACCATAACCCTTAAAACTTACCTCTGATCCTGTAGGTGAATTGATGTACTATAAATTGACCTGTAACTCTTCCACAATACTCACCAACCTGGTACCAACATCCATTCACAACCCCTTATGACTTGTAACTCACAGATACCTCATAAACTAGGGTTACTCATGTTGTCTGCAACTCCAATACTTTACCTTTGACCTTCCTTCGCAACCTCATAAAAATGTCCTCACAAACTAGCTAAAATATCACAATACTAGACCATAACATTCACAAGATAGATATTCAATTGTAAGTGTGTGAGTGTACTTGTGAATAACTCCTTGAGGGGTATTTATACTTTTTCTAGGTAACCTCTTCCCTTATTTTAGGGCTTTCTTGTTGCAACCACTTTACCCTTTGACTAAGACTTGTAACCAACTAGGGGCTTCTTGACCACTCTTCAGGGCTTCCAACTTTACAAGGCCATATCTCCCCAACCATGAGGAACCACGTGGTGTTCCAAATCTCACCAGAAATGATATGATATGTACTATATTTTATCACTTGGTAATTGCTTTGGGTTGTTTTAAATGAACCCCAAGGTAACCTCAAACCAACTTTAGGTTGGACTCTGACCCTTCCAACCAGAGAGGTCTCTCTTAATGATTTTCTAATTGATGATAAACTCTAACAAGGTCTAGGTCAAATATGTGGATTTTCTTTCAAAATGTGGTTGATGGAGCAGAGGGGAAAACCATTGTGAATGGATTCCAAATAATGCAAATGATAAATATTCGTTACTTGTGATGAATGTTCCAAGAAACAAAGGCAAGGTAAATGGTGTTTATCAGTGAATTTTATAGTTGCAGCATGCAAGTAGAAAAAAGATTAACAATTGATTGCACAAAGAGAACCTAACCATGGGTGAATTCTTTATGAAAATTTAGAGGAATGAAATGGAATGACAAGTTGCTATGAAGAAAACATCTAACTAAGGATGAATTCTGAACACACAAATTTGCAAGGTGAAAGAGTATTTAACTATATACGAGATGGAGCATCTAACAAGGATGAATTCCAAACATGTTTCAGTTTAAATACTAGAAGAATTATACATAAATGAAAGAAAAGATAAGATATCACATACACATAACAAATAAAACATACTTCAAAACACCATCGTTAGGAATATCTTCTATGAAATCACTCTTTACTTCTGCACTAATATCTATTAAGCTCAAAAAACAATTTACAATGCACACAAGAACTTCTCCTCACACACTCTGTTGGAGTTACTTCACACACACCTACGATTTCTTTTTCCTAAGGTTTTTATTTGTTTATTAGTCATAATTAGTCATTATCCAGTGTCCTATATTTTAGGAGAGAATATTACACTTGGAGAATATTCTCTTTCAGTTCACACTTCAGTTTGACTAGTTGAGTTGAGTTTAGATGTTGCATTGGGATCATCACCATGATAATTCGACCTTGCCTTGGTATCATCACCAAAGTGGCACATTATCCTTGATTCCTTGAGTTAACTCCTCACTACTTTCTATTCAGTCAGTTAACTGAAGACTAGTTGACTAGTTAACTCAACTAGGTGGCAGTTCACTCCCGTAACTGCCCGAGAGACTAGAATAGGTGGTAGTTCACTCACGTAACCGCTAGTGTGTGTCCATATCACTCCATACCACCACTATGGTGACTTGGTTCACCTCAAGTCGAACTCATTGAGTTATACATAGTATATCATGTGTAAATTATTCATTATTCATAACGGTTAATGATAATTCTTTCCATTCTTTCTCTTCTTCTTCTTCTTTTTCCTATTCTCTATGCAAATGAGTGTATAATTGTTTATCTAGATCTATTCTATGTAGGTCAACACATTTACATGGTATTAGAGCCGACGTATTGCTAAGAAAAAGCTACACCAAATTTTTTTGCAGGTACAAAAGATTGAAGACAGTGAAAATATGGAATTCCAAAAAGAATTCATTCTTACACCTTACAACTATTTTGCATGGAAGGAAAAAATAGCCATACATCTCTGATTTAGAGGGTTGTATAGGTTAACCATGAATAAAGATACATAACCGACATCAGCCATAGAAAAATCCAAGTACTTAAATCTCATGGATGAGGCACTCAGAACAATTTGCAGTTTGATTTCTCCTGATCTCCTTTTTCATATATCTTCCTGTAAGACTCCCAATGAAGCCTAGACCATCTTGGAAGGGATATTTGGAAAAAAATATGAGATGAGGGGACACATGCTAGAGGTGGAGTTGCTCACATTGGATCCAAAAAGCTTCGAGAATATCCAAGATTTCTTTACAAAATTCAAGGATTTACTGTCACAACTCAAATCTTGTGGGGTTGATAAATCGAAGGAGGAGAAAAAAATGGTTCTCACCATTCTCTCCAAGATTGGACTTGAATTCTCTGTATTCGTATCCACATTCCATAATGTCAGATTCACCTCTGGAGCCACCTGGAAGATGAATTCTCTTAAGGACCTTATCGAATCCATGATTCGAGAGCAAACCAAGATCATCAACATGGGTGCAATCAAAGGCCCAAGGGAGGATGCACTCACTGTGCATGATGGAAGCCAAAAATATCAGAAATATAAAGATAAATATAAGCAAAAATATCATGCACATACGAAGAAGGAAGGGTACACAAAACCCTTCACCGATGCCTCCAGATTGAAAGGAGAAAAGGGAAGAAAAGGAGAGAAATGCACGTACTGTCACAAAGAATTCCATTCAGAATTTGCATGCATGCAAAATCAAATAGATATGATGTCTCAGATACTTCAACAAAACAAGCTTGGAGATCGCATCCCCGAGGGTGTAAATAAGAAGAATACAGAAGATTCAAATTCCAAGAAAGGTAATTCTAGCCATACGTTGATTGCCATCAACTCCTCTCCCGATGCTTGGATCGTAGATTCAGGAGCATCACATCACATGGATGCCTCAAAAGCAGTCTATTGTTCTTTGGATGCATCCAAATGTGCTCCTATTCTGATTGGGGACAACTCTTCTGTCGAAGTCACGGGCAAAGGAAGGATTGAACTCACCAATGGAATCTTTGAGAACGTGTTGCATGTTACCAAGATTTCTGTCAACCTTCTCTCCATGTATCAGATGACAAATTCCGACACTGGAAAGAAAGTCATATTCACACCAAATTCCATGGACATATATGACATGCAAACCAACTCCAGGGTTGTTACCAATGAGGTAAATCATCAGTCTAGATTGTATACATTTTCTGAATTCATTGAACCTGATTCTGCTTTACTGCTTACTCATGCTAATGAAAGTAGTAGGATATGGCACGAAAGGTTTGGACATTTGAATTTTATATACATGCAACAACTTAGCGATAACATATTACTTGATGGTCTACCAGACATCCATTTCTCCAAGGGAGTATGTGAGGGATGTGTTCTCGGAAAACACCCTCAAGAGAAATTCGTCAAAGGAAAGTCTTAGCAGGCTTCCACACCTTTATATCTGATCCACAGTGACCTCATGGGTCCTTTTCTGCATCCATCGATTAGAAAAGTGAGGTTTGTTCTCATTTTTGTTGATAATTTCTCATGTTTTACTTGGATCTACTTTCTCAGGCAAAAATCCGAGGTCTTTCAACACCTCAAAGATTTCAAAGCTTTGGTTGAGACACAGTCCGGAAAGAAGATCAAATTCCTCTGAACTGATAACGAGGGAGAGTATGTGAATCATGAGGTTCATAATATTTTCCATGAGGTAGGGATTCAGTTGCATCACACAGTCCCCTACACTCCGCAGCAAAATAGAGTTGCCGAGCGGAAAAACAGATCTCTAAAGGACATGGCATCTTGCATGCAAAGTCACTACCACAAAGACTATGGGCCGAAGCACTTAGCTATGCAACATACATCCAAAATAGATCTCCTCATAGACATGTCAAGGATAAGACCCCCTACGAGGCTTGGAGCGACCTCAAACCAGAAGTGGCCCACTTTCGCATTTTTGGTTCACGTGCATGGGCCCAGATTCCCTCTAAAAAGAGGAAGGCACTTAATCCACAGAGCACTGAGTGCATTTTTTTTGGATACCCCGATGGTGTGAAGGGATATTGGCTTATTGATCTTTCCTCGGACTGACTCATCATTGAGCGTAGTGTCCAATTCAAGGAAAGTGTCTCACATGTACCTCAACAGTCGCATGCAGACACCTTCACTCTTCCACTTGTCCAAGATGATGAGCATGCACATGCTGACTATTCTTTAGATGAGAGTTCTGATTTAGGGGACTCAGATGATTCAGATTCAGAGTCAGTACAGTCAGATGTAGAGTCAGAGCATCTAGATGCAGTCGCAGAGCCAGAGCAGAGGCCCAAGTGGGCACATACTACTCTTCAGGATGCAGGGGATCTTGTTGGTGATCCAGCCGATACCAGGAGGACTTGATCTGATTTCGAGGAGCCTCCTATTGCACTCACTACCACTAAACCATTGCCTTCCAGGCATATTTTCTTGGTTCAGTATTCATATCCACAATCTTATGGCGAGGCTACTGGAAATCCCTTTTGGGAATACACCATGCAGGAGGAGTACAACTCCCTCCCTGAGAACTAGACTTGGGATCTGGTTCCCCTTCCTTCTGGGAGGAAAATTGTCAGATGCAGATGGGTCTACAGGACCAAGAGCACAATGGATGGACAAATCAATAGATACAAATCCAGGCTTGTCGCCAAAGGATTTCAGCTGGTTCATGGTATTGACTATGATGAGACCTTCGCTCCAGTAGTGAAGATGGATTCCATACGATTGACACTTGCCATTGTGGTAGCCAAGGGATGGGAAGTCCATTAGATGGACATGAAGAATGCATTTCTTCATGGTGATCTCTCTGAGGAGATCTACATGGAGCAGCCCCAGGGATTTATGCAGGACTCATCTTTGGTCTGTCGACTGAAGAAGTCACTTTATGGCCTCAAGAAGGCTTCGAGGGCATGGTATGCCAAGATGGACTCCTACCTGTTGTCACAGAACTTTGTATGTTGTAAATCAGACCTGAATGTATACATGCTCAGGACAATTGATTCACTTCTACTTTTAGTTCTGTATGTCGATGATTTGCTGATCACCGGTTGCTCGATTTCAGTGATAACTGTAGTCAAGAGGATTCTTCATGATAGGTTTTTGATGACGGACATGGGTCCGCTACACTTCATCCTTGGACTTGAGATCAGCTAGGATGCATCATGCATCAAACTGTCTCAAGCCAAGTATGCACGAGATCTCCTTGAGAGATTTCACATGACATACTGCAAGTCTTCTCCAACTCCTTTCCTATCATGAGTCAAACTTGAGGATGGTAGGGAGACTCCACTGGTTGACTACACACTGTACATACAACCAGTGGGGAGCTTGTTGTATCTCACACATTCCTGACCATACCTCTCATTGGCAGTTGGCACAATTTCCAGGTTCATGCAGGAGCCGCATGAGATACATTGAAAAGCTGCAAAGCGTATCCTTTGATACATATAGGGCACCATCACCTTTGGGATTCATTATGCAGCATAATATACATTAGATCTCATTGGGTTTACTGAATTTGACTGGGCTGGTGATAGCATTGATCGCAAGTCCACATCTGGTTACTCACACAGTCTTGGTTCCGGGCCTATCTGTTGGTCGAGCAAGAAGCAAGCTGCCATTGCTCTATCTTAAGCTGAGGTAGAGTACATAGGGGTAGTTAACATAACCATTCAGGCTATGTGGCTACAACATTTTCTCACTGAGTTGGGCATTCAGTTTCATCGACCGATCGTCATCTAGTATGACAACCAGAGCACTCTGAAGTTCTGTAGATATCTAGTTCAGAGGCAGCGGACAAAGCACATCGCGATCCACATGTGCTACATTCAGAACTTGGTACATGAGGGGATCATCGACTTACAGTTCTGTCCTTCAACAGAACATACGACAGACATTTTCACCAAGACCTTCACTAAGCAGAAATTCCATTCTCTGCGAAGTCGTCTTGGAGTGAAGGACACAGTTTCCTAGCAACTGTAGTTCTTCTTTTTTACATACATTGTACCTTGAGGGGGGGTTTTTCCCATGAGGTTTTCCCTCTTTCCTCACTTTATTTTTAGTGTATCTTTTGTACTTGGGTACCTAACATGGCCTCGTTGCCGGGACCCAATCTTGATTTTCACCATAGTGATGTTCAGGGGGGGTGTTGGAGTTACTTCACACACACCTAAGATTTCTTTTTCCTAAGGTTTTTATTTGTTTATTAGTCATTATCCAGTCTCCTATATTTTAGGAGAGAATATTCCACCTGGAGAATATTCTCTTTCAGTTCACACTTCAGTTTAACTAGTTCAATTGAGTTTAGATGTTGCATTGGGATCATCACCATGCAACATTGGGATCATCACCATGCTAATTCGACCTTGCCTTGGTATCATCACCAAAGTGGCGCATTAGCCTTGATTCCTTGAGTTAACTCCTCACTACTTAATTTTTAGTCAGTTAACTGAAGACTAGTTGACTAGTTAACTCAACTAGGTGGCAGTTCACTCCCGTAACTGCTGGTGTGTGTCCAGATCACTCTAGACCACCACCATGGCAACTTGGTTCACCTCAAGTTGAACTCATTTAGTTATACAGAGTATATCATGTGTAAATTATTCATTATTCATAATGGTTAATGATAATTCTTTCCATTCTTTCTCTCCTTCTTCTTCTTTTTCCAATTCTCTCTGCAAATGTGTGTATCATTGTTTAGCTAGATCTATTCTGTGAAAGTCAACACATTTACACACTCCACCCCTTTTTACCTTCTCTTTATGATAATATATAGAAAAATGTCATTTAAAATCTTAAGGAGGTCGAATTCCTTCCTTAGCTAAAGATAGGAAGAGTTTAAAATAGCTTAGGAAAAATATTTGGCAAAATCTGTCCATATCCTACTTTCTAGGATTTGGTTTTTGACAAACTAAAATTGTGCTAATGGAATAAAAAATCATGGGATTTGGTAGAAATATATTCAAAATTCATCATCCAAATCAATTTGCAGTCAATTATGCCAAGTTGGAGGTTCACCAAGTCGAATTTCAAAAAATTCTAGAGCTTGTCAGCAAATTTGGCTTGGCGAAATTTTGGAAAATAGGCCTCAAAGATGACATCATATCTCCCAAATCATGATAGATGTGTAAACACTGAGAGAGGTTTTTGTTATTGGGTTTGTTCCTGACAAAAACCTCCTTGCATTTTCAAAAAATATTCTCTAGCATCATGAAAGATGCACCCAAAGATGTTGATTAAAAGAAGAAATCATTAAATGCTTAAATCCAGAAAAGTGGGTTGTAAAGATTCATTCCAATCTCGTAAACTATGACACCTGTTGCAAATCTGATAGAGGTTTTTGTTACTGGGTTTGTGCTTGAAAATAATCTCTCTGTGGTTTTAAAAAATCCCCTCTAGTTGTTTAAAAAATGATATTGAATTTGACTTCTAAAACAATCAGAAACAAAACATGCTCTATCACAGTTGCATAGAAAGGTTGTTGCGCAACAACAACCTACAACAGAAACACAACACAATTGTGAAAACAAAAGTCCCTTTCACTTTTTTTCACCTTTTTTGTTTTTACTGGCAAATGATGATGTCTTATGGTGATTCTATCCTTCTGATGATGATTAGAAGCCCTTGAAACCCTTTAAACTTCCTCAAAACATTACTTGCTCTTTCAAAACTTACAAAACCCTAATGTGCCAAATTGCAAAAAATGAACCTCCATTGCCTTTGTCTGATAAACAAATTAGGTTTATGCATTTACAATGCCTATCTCATTATCACTCTAAGATTCCCACTCAAAACTTCACAAGGAAACTTCATTCTGATTGAAATTGGATTGTTACAGTTGCGCAATGTATGAGCAAAATTAGGTTTGATGTAGCAAAGGATATGCGTTTTAAGGAAAAGTTTGAGTTTTTTGGTTCATAAGAGAGGTTTTCCTTTCAAACATCAACCAGGAGTCCGAAACAACAATTAGAGGGTTCAAGAGTGAAGTAGATGATGATGCACAATGCTGTGAGTAGTGNAAAGGATATGCGTTTTAAGGAAAAGTTTGAGTTTTTTGGTTCATAAGAGAGGTTTTCCTTTCAAACATCAACCAGGAGTCCGAAACAACAATTAGAGGGTTCAAGAGTGAAGTAGATGATGATGCACAATGCTGTGAGTAGTGACCCCTGCATCTCGTGCGCAACAAGATTGGATGGGATATTTGCGGATTTGTAGAGAAGAAGAGTAATATTTGGGGGTTTCTTTGCATGGAAGATGAATAATTTGAATTTTAAATCCAAATTAAACCACCACGTATACCCAACATACCTTGTTGTACTTTAATACTCAATTGCACAACATTAGGAAGTTGCACAACACTATAATTTTCTTGATGATGCCACGTGCCTCCAACAAATTTGAGCTCATGATATATTCTGAACCATGACAAGACTAACTGATCATGATTGGCCATATGAACTCTATTAACCAAGTTTGACCAAATCACAAATTTTCAGGTGAAAATTTACATGTGCTAACATTGGCTCCAATGGGGATGGCATCCTCCTTGTGAGGTGCCAAAGAACACCATAGACTCTGTTGGAATTACTAAGACAACTGAGAGGGGGGGGGGTGAATCAGTTGTTACTGTGCTTAAACAATTTTATTCCTATTGAAATATTATTAATCTTCTCCAAGTGATCATCGAGATTATGCAAGACATGAACAACATAAATAATAGACATCAATAACACATATGGTATACAGATAGACAAATATTCATGAGGAAAACCATAAAGGGAGAAAACCTCTTCTTCTTTGAATGATAGGCAATATTTTATGTTCTGTACATCATCAATATTTGAGCACCAACTCAAAATGAGGCTACAACCTCTTCTTTAACAAGATGCAACTTGTTGAGAGCACCAACTCTCTAGTTTCTCTAGCACCCACTAGAAGGAAGCACCAACTCCCTAAGTGTTCCAACACCAACTGGATGAAAGCACCAACTTCCAGTCACATAGGCACAAACCTGTATAACATAGAACAATGGTTCTCCCTTGCACCACCCTACCACCCTGATTTTTTTGGCTGCAACCAGATGGAAGCTACAACAACTTGTGTTCAAGAACCTACTTGAAACTTTGAGGAAAATAGTCCTCCCTAGCACCACCCTACCACCTTGATTATAAATCTTTACTTGAATAAGACCTTACAACAATACAAACATTTCAATGCTTACCACTTCTTCTTTGTTCTGTAATTCTTTTCTTCTTCTGTCTGTTCATGCTTGGCTCCACTTACTGTATGTCTCCATCTGCTCTTCCTCTGTTCTTCTCATGCTCTTAGGTTCTTGTACAATCTTCTATTTTCACCATTTTTTCTCTATCCAACTTATGTTCTTCATCTCTACATTTTCTCCCTTAGTTCATGTTGTAATCTTCATTGCTTACAGTTCGACTACTTTTTATAGAGAAAAAACATCGTCTCTCTGTCACGACATTTTTCGTTTATTCCTACTCTCATCATCTGCACTCCACATATCCAACGCTCAAGTTGAGAATCTAAAAAACGCTCAGGAATCATGATTCCAAAGCTCAGGAACAATGATTCAACCGCTTAGTAACAATGATTAAGTTGGTGTAACTGATCAAGAAATCACGAGATGAAACAACAACCCTTCGATTAGATTCGGTTTGATCAACGCCGTTGGATTATACACGCAGATTCTTTTTGACTTTTTAATCCGTAACCTTCGATGTGGAGCCTAGTAGCACTAGCTCCTTCCTCAATATTTTGCTGATGTGACCTTGGTTGATGCTCTCATGTGAACACGTGATTGCAGATGCGACCAAAGGTGGTTTGAGGGAAATCCGATTTTCACCCCACAATTCACTACATAGCTCCACGTGTGCCTTTGGCGATACCGTGGTTTTGATTGCGGCCCGCTCATGAAAAATTAATACTCGAGCATGTTCTGACCCCGTAATGTGATGAGAACGTCGATCTCATGATCTTGATGGTCCTCCTGAACTGACGGTTCAGATTTTTCCTTTGAAGTTCTGCAGATCAAATCTAACCATCCTAAATCAATGGCTGTGATTTACTTCGTGATCTGGGCTCCGAGAGTTTCAACTCTCAAACCTTTATTTCCTCCATACGTCAATCTTCCAGAGTCGATGATCTGCGGACACCTGTCCTTCTCAATCAACGACTCTACCTCTACTTCGGGGATTTTTCCTCTCAACTAGATCAACGGTCCTGTGTCCCCTTTCTCAATCAACGATTGAGATTTGCTTCGATACTCCAGGATTACGACCTAGATCCACTTTGGACGATCCGACACTTGAGATTTACTCTAGACGATATGACAATTGAGATCTATTTTGGATGATCGATATTTACTTCGGCTCTCCGACTCTCAGGGCTTCGGGAGTTTCAGATCTCAACTGAAAACTCTTGAAATTATTTCTCTGAAGTTCACGATCTGTTGCCTCGTATCCCTCTGGATCTGATGTTTGAAATTTACTCTGGCTCTCCAGCTCTCTGGGCTTCAGGAATTTCAATTCTCATATGGAAATTCTTGAAGTAATATTTCTATGGAATCTCAGATCAGCTGACACGTACTCCCCCGATGATCAATGAACCAAATTCTTCTCCTAGTGATGAACGGTCTCAAATTACTTCGGTTATTTCACCTCCTTTTGATCCATGAACTTCTAGAGTTGTGGATCTTACACCACCTTTCCTCCTTGGTGATGGACAATCCCAAACTAATTCCAGACTCATAACTTTGGTAAGTCCTCTCTCCTGCGTGTGCAAAGCGTTAAGGCTCATGCACCTTGTTTCGATCAGACGACTATTTCTCCTTTATGTTGTGATCTAATGGTCACTGTTTCCCTCTCTCTTGAGATTCTGATCTCTCTGAATTAGAAGGTTTTCTAAGTGTTCAAAGGTCTCGACCTTTTCTCCTCCTGTGAGTCTGTCTCTTGGACCTCGTCTGCACTTCTGGAAAGTGTTATCTCTTCTGAGATTTATCATCTTCGTCACTACTGTTCTTTCCATCAATAAAAAGCACACTCTTCCTGTAAACATGCGAACAATATCCCCCTTTGGAATTGATGGCAACCCTGAAAGGATGCACTATTATGCTTAGACCTCCAACTGTAGCATCCAGACGACACCTTTTCTCCCCCTTTGACATCAATGTCAAAGAAAACTGAGAGTGAATCTGTTCTCCCCCTGATCAGAGATACAATAAGCATTCTCCCCCTAATTAGATATACTATGAGCACTCTCCTCCTGATCAGATAGACCTTTTTAACTTGATAACAGGGTCATGCCCAACTTCTGGCATAGATACTCAAATTGAGATTTTGCAAATGGTTTAGTGAAGATATCAGCTATCTGCTCTGTGGAAGGAATATAATTCAGCTGAAAAACTCTGTTTGCAACCCGCTCTTTGAGAAAATGGTATTTTATTGGTATATTCTTAGTCTTTGCATGTAGAAAAAGACTCTTGGAGACACTAATGGGACTAGTGTTATCACAGTGAAGTGGAATTGGATCAACATAAGTTACCTTCAAATCTGCAAGAGTTTGTATCATCCATAAGATCTGAGTGCATCAAGTAGCAACAGTAATGTACTCTACCTCTGTAGTTGACAATGAAATGGATCCTTGCTTCTTACTAAGCCATGATACTAACGAATCACCTAAGAAGAATGCGCCTCCACTAGTGCTCTTTCTCTCATCCAAATAGTTTGCCCAATCGACATCTGAATATGCAGTTAATTGAAAATTCTGATTTCTAGGATACCAAAGACCATGAGTCATTGTACTCTTCAAATATTTGAATATCCTCTTGACATATGCTAAATGATTTTGTTTAGGAGCAGACTGATAACGACCTACAATTCCAACAACTTGCATTATATTAGGACAAGATGTTGTGATGTACATAAGGCCGCCTATCATTGATCGATATGTTATTTGATCAACATCAGGTGTAATACCATCTTTACTGAACTTGCAACCAACCACCATAGGTGTACTAACAGGAGAGGAATCTTCCATCTGAAACTTCTTTACATCTCTTTCAAATACTTTTCTTGAGAGATAAATATCCCTGTAGAACTCTGATTGATTCGTAAACCAAGAAAATATGATAGTTCTCCTATCATGGACATCTCAAAATCAGTCTACATTGAATTAACAAACCACTGAACTGAAGGGTCATTAGTGCATCCAAAAATAATGTCATCTACATAAATCAAAACAACTAATAAATCATCACCTTCAGACTTAATGTACAGATTACTATCAACAATACCTTTCTTGAACCTTTTGTCCTGTAGAAATTTGTCCAGTCTATAATACCACACTCGTGGTGCCTGTTTCAGTCCATATAATGCCTTTTTCAACTCACAGACATAGTCAGGATTATCTGTCAGTGAAAATCCTTCAGGTTGCTCCACATATACTTCTTCTTCTAGATCTCCATTAAAAAATGCTGACTTAACATCCATCTGATATACTTTAAAGTTCTTATGACATGCATAGGCAAAAAATATTCTGATGGCTTCCAATCTTTCCATTGGTTGAAAGGTTTCGTCTAACCGTCCTTCAACTTGTGCTTACAGACCAATCTGGCTTTATTCTTAACAATTTTTCCTTGTTCATTCATTTTATTTTAAACAACCATTTGGAGCCAATTACATTCTTATCTGTAGGTCTAGGAACAAGCTCCCAAGTATTGTTCTTCTCAATCTGATCCAGTTCCTCATTCATTGATTTTAACTAGTTTACATATTTACTGGCTTCATTAAAGTTCTTGGGTTCCACCATGTATATGAAGGCTATATGTGACCGCTTAGTGTCTTTGATTATCCTTCTCCTAGTTTGTACACCTTTGTCTTTCTCACCAATTATCTGACTTGCAGGATGATTCTTTTGAGTAATTCCGGAGGGAGGATTTGATGATGTCTGCTGATTTGAGTCTGCCTGAGTATTTGTATCTTCATCTTACTCATAGTCTTCTCTTTCTAATTCTGGACCTGTTCATCTTCAACTTCAACTATATCCTCTGTTGTTGATTCAACACTGCTTACATATCGTATCGAGATTTCTTCATCAACTTTTATTTCAATACAATCAACCAATTTATGCAGCCTCTTATTATAACATCTGTATCCTTTATAGTTTGTATCATACCCTAAGAAGATACCTTCATCAACCCTGTCATCATATTTTCCAAGATTTTCATCATTGTTCTTGATATAACACTTACTCCCAAAGACTTTAAAATGCTTGATTGAAGCAGGTCTTCCAAACCATAGTTCATAAGGAGTCTTGTCACTTTGTGGCCTGAGATGAGCTTTGTTAAGAATATGTACAACTATATGAATTTCTTCTACCCAATATGTTTGAGAAATATTCCTTTCATTCATCATTGATCTTGCCATCTGCTGAACTGATCTATTTTGTCTCTCAAATACTCCATTTTTCCGTGGAGTCCTTGGAATAGTATACACTCTTTTGATCCCATGTTTATCAAAAAACTCTTTGAAGTCCCTTGAACTAAACTCTCCTCCTCTATCAGACCTTACTGCCTTCAATCTTATTCATATTTGATTCGCAGTTAGAGCCTTAAACACTTTGAATTTTTCAAATGCTTCAGATTTTTCTTTCAGAAAGGAAACCCATGTAAGTCTAGAATAATCATCAATAATCAACATGAAGTAATTTTATTTTTGTGTACCTTCTTTCCTTGATGGTCCACATAAATCCATATTTACTAACTGAAGAGGTTTCTTTGTTGATGCAAAGTTCTTAGATTTAAACTGTGTCTGAGTGAGATTTCCTATTTGGCAAGGTTTGCATGCATAATCATATGGCTTTGATATTTTTGGAAGATCTTTTACTGCCCTACTGTTTCTAAGTTTGATTGGATGATCAAAATTTAGGTGTCCAAGTCTCCTATGCCATAACCAAATTTCATCATGCTTGCTTAAGTGACATTCTTCTTTTTCTTCTTTCAAAACATAGACATTGTTTTCTGTTCTTATGCCTTTT
>ML783637.1:885450-896295 GCA_009831015.1 Picea engelmannii | reverse complement strand
AAAGGATATGCGTTTTAAGGAAAAGTTTGAGTTTTTTGGTTCATAAGAGAGGTTTTCCTTTCAAACATCAACCAGGAGTCCGAAACAACAATTAGAGGGTTCAAGAGTGAAGTAGATGATGATGCACAATGCTGTGAGTAGTGACCCCTGCATCTCGTGCGCAACAAGATTGGATGGGATATTTGCGGATTTGTAGAGAAGAAGAGTAATATTTGGGGGTTTCTTTGCATGGAAGATGAATAATTTGAATTTTAAATCCAAATTAAACCACCACGTATACCCAACATACCTTGTTGTACTTTAATACTCAATTGCACAACATTAGGAAGTTGCACAACACTATAATTTTCTTGATGATGCCACGTGCCTCCAACAAATTTGAGCTCATGATATATTCTGAACCATGACAAGACTAACTGATCATGATTGGCCATATGAACTCTATTAACCAAGTTTGACCAAATCACAAATTTTCAGGTGAAAATTTACATGTGCTAACATTGGCTCCAATGGGGATGGCATCCTCCTTGTGAGGTGCCAAAGAACACCATAGACTCTGTTGGAATTACTAAGACAACTGAGAGGGGGGGGGGTGAATCAGTTGTTACTGTGCTTAAACAATTTTATTCCTATTGAAATATTATTAATCTTCTCCAAGTGATCATCGAGATTATGCAAGACATGAACAACATAAATAATAGACATCAATAACACATATGGTATACAGATAGACAAATATTCATGAGGAAAACCATAAAGGGAGAAAACCTCTTCTTCTTTGAATGATAGGCAATATTTTATGTTCTGTACATCATCAATATTTGAGCACCAACTCAAAATGAGGCTACAACCTCTTCTTTAACAAGATGCAACTTGTTGAGAGCACCAACTCTCTAGTTTCTCTAGCACCCACTAGAAGGAAGCACCAACTCCCTAAGTGTTCCAACACCAACTGGATGAAAGCACCAACTTCCAGTCACATAGGCACAAACCTGTATAACATAGAACAATGGTTCTCCCTTGCACCACCCTACCACCCTGATTTTTTTGGCTGCAACCAGATGGAAGCTACAACAACTTGTGTTCAAGAACCTACTTGAAACTTTGAGGAAAATAGTCCTCCCTAGCACCACCCTACCACCTTGATTATAAATCTTTACTTGAATAAGACCTTACAACAATACAAACATTTCAATGCTTACCACTTCTTCTTTGTTCTGTAATTCTTTTCTTCTTCTGTCTGTTCATGCTTGGCTCCACTTACTGTATGTCTCCATCTGCTCTTCCTCTGTTCTTCTCATGCTCTTAGGTTCTTGTACAATCTTCTATTTTCACCATTTTTTCTCTATCCAACTTATGTTCTTCATCTCTACATTTTCTCCCTTAGTTCATGTTGTAATCTTCATTGCTTACAGTTCGACTACTTTTTACAGAGAAACAACATCGTCTCTCTGTCATGACATTTTTCTTTTATTCCTGCTCTCATCATCTACACTCTGCATATCCAACGCTCAAGTTGAGAATCTAAAAAACGCTCAGGAATCATGATTCCAAAGCTCAGGAACAATGATTCAACCACTTAGGAACAATGATTAAGTTGGTGTAACTGATCAAGAAATCATGAGATGAAACAACAACCCTTCGATCCGATTCGGTTTGATCAGCACCATTGGATTATACACACAGATGCTTTTTGACTTTTTAATCCGTAACCTCCGATGTGGAGCCTAGTAGCGCTAGCTCCTTCCTCAATATTTTGCTAATGTGACCTTGGGTGATGCTCTCATGTGAACACGTGATTGCAGATGCGACCAAAGGTGGTTTGAGGGAAATCCGATTTTCACCCCGCAATTCACTACATAACTCTATGTGTGCCTTTGGCGATACCATGGTTTTGATTGCGGCCCGCTCATGAAAAATTAATACTTGAGCATGTTCTGACCCCACAATGCGATGAGACCATCGATCTCATGATCTTGATGGTGCTCCTGAACTGACGGTTCAGATCTGTCCTTTGAAGTTCTGCAGATCAAATCTAACCATCCTAAATCAATGGTTGTGATTTACTTCGTGATCCAGGCTCTGAGAGTTTCAACTTTCAAACCTTGCTTTCCTCCATACGTCAATCATCCAGAGTCGATGATCTGCGAACACCTGTCCTTCTCAATCAATGACTCTACCTCTACTTCGGGGATTTTTCCTCTCAACTAGATCAACGGTCTTGTGTCCCCTTTCTCGATCAATGATCGAGATTTGCTTCGATACTCCAGGATTACGACCTAGATCCACTTTGGATGATCCGACACTTGAGATTTACTCCAGATGATCTGACAATTGAGATCTATTTTGGATGATCGATATTTACTTCGGCTCTCCGACTCTCAGGGCTTCGGGAGTTTCAGATCTCAACTGAAAACTCTCGAAATGATTTCTCCGGAGTTCACGATCTGTCGCCTCGTATCCCTCTGGATCTGACGGTTGAAATTTACTCTGGCTCTCCAAATCTCTGGGCTTCAGGAATTTCAATTCTCCACTGGAAATTATTGATGTAATATTTCTCTGGAATCTCAGATCAGCTGACACGTACTCCCCCAATGATCAACGAACCAAATTCTTCTCCTGGTGATGAACGATCTCAAATTACTTCGACTATTTCACCTCCTTTTGATCCATGAACTTCTAGAGTTGTGGATCTTATGCCACCTTTCCTCCTTGACGATGGACAATCCCAAACTACTTCCAGACTTAGAACTTGGGAAAGTCCTCTCTCCTGCGTGCACAAAGCGTTAAGTCTTGTGCACCTTGTTTCAATCAGACGACTATTTCTACTTTATGCTGTGATCCAATGGTCACTTTCGCCCTCTCTCCTGAGATTCTGATCTCTCTGAATTAGAAGGTTTTCTAAGTTTTCAAAGGTCTTGACCTTTTCTCCTCCTGCGAGTCTGTCTCTTGGACCTCGTCTTCACTTTTGGAAAGTGCTATCTCTTCTGATATTTCTCGTCTTCGTCACTGTTGTTCTTGCCATCAATAAAAAACACACTCTTCCTGTAAACATGCCAACAATATCCCCCTTTGGAATTGATGGCAACCTTGAAAGGATGCACTATTCTGCTTAGACCTCCAACTGTAGCATCCATACGACACCTTTTCTCCCCCTTTGACATCAATGTCAAAGAAAATTGAGAGTGAATCTGTTCTCCCCCTGATCAGAGATACAATAAGAATTCTCCCCCTAATTAGATATAATATGAGCACTCTCCTCTTGATCAGATAGACCTTTTTAACTTGATAACAGGGTCACACCCAACTTCTGGTGTAGATACTCAAATTGAGATTTTGCAAATGGTTTAGTGAAGATATCAACTATCTGCTCCGTGGAAGGAATATAATTTAGCTGAAAAACTCTGTTTGTAACCTGCTCTTTGAGAAAATGGTATTTTATTGGTATATACTTAGTCTTTGCATGTAGAACAGGATTCTTGGAGACACTAATGGGACTGGTGTTATCACAGTGAAGTGGAATTGGATCAACATAAGTTACCTTCAAATCTGCAAGAGTTTGTATCATCCATAAGATCTGAGTGCATCAAGTAGCAACATTAATGTACTCTACCTTTGTAGTTGACAATGAAATGGATCCCTGCTTCTTACTAAGCCATGATACTAATGAATCACCTAAGAAGAATGCACCTCCACTAGTGCTCTTTCTCTCATCCAAATAGTTTGCCCAATCAACATCTGAATATGCAATTAATTGAAAATTCTGATTTCTAGGATACCAAAGACCATGAGTCATTGTACTCTTCAAATATTTGAATATCCTCTTGACATATGCTAAATGATTTTGTTCAGGAGCAGACTGATAACGACCTACAATTCCAACAACTTGCATTATATTAGGACGAGATGTCATGATGTACATAAGGCAACCTATCATTGATCGATATGTTATTTGATCAACATCAGGTGTAATATCATCTTTACTGAACTTGCAACCAACCACCATAGGTGTACTAACAGGAGAGGAATCTTCCATCTGAAACTTCTTTAACATCTCTTTCAAATACTTTTCTTGAGAGATAAATATCCCTGTAGAACTCTGATTGATTCATAAACCAAGAAAATATGATAGTTCTCCTATCATGGACATCTCAAAATCAGTCTACATTGAATTAAGAAACCACTGAACTGAAGGGTCATTAGTGCATCCAAAAATAATGTCATCTACATAAATCAAAACAACTAATAAATCATAACCTTCAGACTTAATGTACAGATTACTGTCAACAATACCTTTCTTGAACCCTTTGTCCTGTAGAAATTTGTCTAGTCTATAATACCACGCTCGTGGTGCCTGTTTCAGTTCATATAATGCCTTTTTCAACTTACAACCATAGTTAGGATTATCTGTCAGTGAAAATCCTTCAGGTTGCTCCACATATACTTCTTCTTCTAGATCTCCATTAATAAATGTTGACTTAACATCCATCTGATATACTTTAAAGTTCTTATGACATGCATAGGCAAGAAATATTCTGATGGCTTCCAATCTTTCCACTAGTTGAAAGGTTTCATCTAACCGTCCTTCAACTTGTGCTTACCGACCAATCTGGCTTTATTCTTAACAATTTTTCCTTGTTCATTCATTTTATTTTAAATAACCATTTGGATCCAATTACATTCTTATCTATAGGTCTAGGAACAAGCTCCCAAGTATTGTTCTTCTCAATCTGATCCAGTTCCTCATTCATTGATTTTAACTAGTTTACATATTTACTGGCTTCATTAAAGTTCTTGGGTTCCACCATGGATATGAAGGCTATATGTGACTTCTCGGTGTCTTTGATTATCCTTCTCCTGGTTTTTCCACCTTTGTCTTTCTCACCAATTATCTGACTTGCAGGATGATTCTTTTGAGTAATTCCGGAGGGAGGATTTGATGCTGTCTGCTGATTTGAGTTTGCCTGAGTATTTGTATCTTCATCTTACTCAGAGTCTTCTCTTTCTGATTCTTGGACCTGTTCATCTTCAACTTCAACTATATCCTCTGTTGTTGATTCAACACTGCTTACATCTCGTACCGAGATTTCTTCATCAACTTTTATGTCAATACAATCAACCAATTTATGCAGCCTCTTATTATAACATCTGTATCCTTTACAGTTTGTAGCATACCCTAAGAAGATACCTTCATCAGCCCTGTCATCATATTTTCCAAGATTTTCATCATTGTTCTTGATATAACACTTACTCCCAAAGACTTTAAAATGCTTGATTGAAGCAGGTCATCCAAACCATAGTTCATAAGGAGTCTTTTCACTTTGTGGCCTGAGATGAGATTTGTTAAGAATATGTACAGCTATATGAATTTCTTCTACCCAATATGTCTGAGAAATATTCCTTTCATTAATCATTGATCTTGCCATCTACTGAACTGATCTATTTTGTCTCTCAACTACTCCATTTTTCCGTGGAGTCCTTGGAATAGTATACTCTCTTTTGATCCCATGTTTATCAAAAAACTCTTTGAAGTCCCTTGAACTAAACTCTCCTCCTCTATCAGACCTTACTGCCTTCAATCTTATTCCTGTTTGATTCTCAGTCAGAGCCTTAAACACTTTGAATTTTTCAAATGCTTTAGATTTTTCTTTCAGAAAGGCAACCCATGTAAGTCTAGAATAATCATCAATAATCAACATAAAGTAATTTTATTTTTGTGTACCTTCCTTCCTTGATGGTCCACATAAATCCATATGTACTAACTGAAGAGGTTTCTTTGTTGATGCAAAGTTCTTAGATTTAAACTGTGTCTGAGTGAGATTTCCTATTTGGCAAGGTTTGCATGCATAATCATATGGCTTTGATATTTTTGGAAGATCTTTTACTTCCCTATTGTTTCTAAGTTTGATTGGATGATCAAAATTTAGGTGTCCAAGTCTCCTATGCCATAACCAAATTTCATCATGCTTGCTTAAGTGACATTCTTCTTTTTCTTCTTTCAAAACATAGACATTGTTTTCTGTTCTTATGCCTTTTGCAATCAACTGTCCTGAATTCACAGATTGTATTTTACAATCTTTAGAAGTGAGAATAACTTTACATCCTCTGTCAAAAACTTGACTGACACTAAGCAAATTATGTTTCAGACTATCTACAAACAACACATCTTGAGCTTTCCCTTTGCCATTACTTAGACTTACCATTCCTTTACCTTTGATTTTTCCCGGTGCATCATTTCCAAAGGTTACATTTCCCAATTTGCTTTCACTTAGAGACATAAACTTACTTTTGTCTCCAGTCATGTGTTTGGAACATCCACTGTCAATATACCAGGGGTTCTTTTGTCTTTGAGTTCAAAGTACTAGACCACATTTTTCACTATATTTCTTTTTCCATGTGCTGACATTTCTAGCTAAGGGTTTTATCCTTGGATTTGCTTTGTAATTCTTCAGATGGCAGTTTGAAGATTTGTGGCTGAAGTTATGACAATTATAACACTCGAGCTCATTGTTCAATAGTTCAACGTGATTGGTGCAACTTTGTCTACTCATTGGCTATTTAGTTCTATGCTGCAAAGATTGTTTATTTCTTGATCTCTTCAGTTGCATGTCTCTAAACTTAATTTGACAATTTACAATCTTATGACAAAAATTAGAGCAGTGAAAAAAGTAACCATGGAACAAATTTTGGTACTTGAAGGGTGGCCTTCTTCTTGGCATTTGTTGCTCCATCTTCTGATATATTTGTTTTTGATCAGGGATCATCTTGTCTTTATTATCTTTTGGTGGCAGAGTACTCACATGGTCTGATCGTCTGCTGACTTAGAACTTGATCATATTTATTGGCTCTTTACTTTCTATTTGTTTGCTTCTTGAACCACTTACATAGCCTAAACCAATATTCAACAAAGGAGATCTCTGTTTTCTCAGAATGTCATTTAGTTTTTCTTAGGCTTTAATGATTGGAATATTTTGGAGATACAATGCTTTAAACTTCTCCATCTCTTTTCTGGTTTTTACCACCTCTTCTTCCAAGGCTTCACATCTTTCCTTCTTCTTCGATAACTACTGTTTTAGATTGTCCTCTATTTTCTTTACCTCTTCTAACTCCACTTTTAGCAGGGCAAAGTCTTCATTAGGCTTTTTACCATTCTTTTCAAACTGCATCAACAACTGTTTTTGTTTTCTCTTCTTAAGTATGAGTCTGCCAATCTCTTCTAAAGCACTGATTAGTTCACATTCCATTTCAACCACAACTTCTTCATCATTAACATCACTTCCTGTTCTTTTATTATCATAATCCTCTTTGCCCATAAGAATAAATTCATTAAGCTTATCTCCATAGGAAGAGTCACTATCTATGTCTTCTGAAGAGTCATCATTGCTTACACATAAAGTTTTCTTTTTACCAAATCTATTGGATTTGTACTTCTCTTCACCTTCAAAGTTCTAGTCCATCTTCTTGTGTGGACATTTAGATGCAAAGTGACCTATCTTTCTACAGTTAAAACATTTCAAGGGCAACTTGCCTTGGTATTTTCTTGATCCTTTCTTTAACCTTCTCACAAATTTTGCCTCAATATCATCTAATTCCAAATCAATATTCTTGTCTTCTTTAAAATATGCTTCTCTAGTGGTGGATTTATCTTTGCTAATCCTCATTTGATAAGCAGTTAGAGTTCTTAGGAGTTGATCAATAGACAAAGTTTTAAGATCATTCAGTTCTTCTATTGTAAAAATTTTTGGATTAAATCTATCAGGCAAAGATCTTAAAATCTTTTGAACTAAAAAAGCATCTTCAATCTTCTCACCAAGACCCTTCATGGAATTAAAAAGCTCCTCAACTCTTAAATTTTTTTTACTAACTGTTTCATCCTCATTCATCTTTAGTTGTTCAAATTTCAGTCTATGTGTCTGAATTTTGGCATCTTTAACTTTCTCATCTCCTTCATAACTGCTAATAAGTTTATCCCACATTTATTTGGTAGATTCAAGTTGCATTACCTTTACAAATTTAGCTTCAGCAAGCCCACTCAAGATATCGTTCATTTCCTTTGCATTGAAGCTAAATTCTAACTTATCATCTTTGGAAGCTAACACAATAGGTTTTTTATATCCAGTCTCTACAACATCCCAAGCATCAACACCTAAGGCCATGATGTATGTTCTCATTCTAACCTTCCAGAAGCCAAAATTTGTTCCATCAAACATAGGAGGCATATTGGTTGAAGTTCCTTCATGGATTTCCATGTTTAAGCTTATTGATCTACCTTTAAATAAAAGGAACCCGCTTTGATACCAATTGTTGGAATTACTAAGACCACTGAGAAGGGGGGGGGTGAATTAGTTGTTATTGTGCTTAAATTTTTTTATGCCTATTGAAATATTATTAATCTTCTCCAAGTGATCATCAAGATTATGCAAGACATGAAAAGCAAAAATAATAGACATCAATCACACATATGGTATACACAGAGACACATATTCATGAGGAAACCCATAAAGTGATAAAACTTCTTCTTCTTAGAATGATAGGCAGTATTTTATGTTCTGTACATCATCAATATTTGAGCACCAACTCAAAATGAGGCTACAAACTCTTCTTTAACAAGTTGAAACCTATTGAGAGCACCAAATCTCTGGTTTCTCTAGCACCCACTAGAAGGAAGCACCAACTCCCTGAGTGTTCCAGCACCAACTGGATGGAAGCACCAACTTCCAGTCACACATGCACCAACTTGTATGACAGAGAACCATGGTTCTCCCTTGCACCACCCTGGTTTTTCTGGCTGCAACCAGATGGAAGCTACAACTCCCTGTGTTCAAGAACCCACTTGAAACTCTGATAACAATAGTCCTCCCTAGCACCACCCTACCACCCTGATTATAAATCTTTACTTGAACAAGACCTTACAACAATACAAACATTTCAATGCTTACCACTTCTTCTCTGTTTTGCAATTCTATTATGCTTCTGTCTGTTCCTGCTTGGCTCCACTCATTGTCTGTCTCCATATTCTCTTCCTCTATTCTTCTCATGCTCTTAGGTTCTCGTACAGTCTTCTGTTTTCACCATTTCTTCTCTGTTCAGCTTATGTTCTTCATCTCTACATTTTCTCCCTCAGTTCATTATGTAATATTCATTGCTTACAGTTCGACTACTTTTTACAGAGAAACAACAACGTCTCTCTCTCACATCATTTTTCTTTTATTCCTACTCTCATCATCTGTTACACTCCACATCTCCAACGCTCAAGTCAATAATAAAAAAAACGCTCAAGAATCATGATTCCAACACTCAAGAACAATGATTCAACCACCCAGGAACAATGATTCAGTTGGTGTAACTGAATCATAACTGATCAAGAAATCACTAGATGAAACAACAACCCTTCGATCAGGTTCAGTTTGATCAATGCCGTTGGATTATACACACAAATTCTTTTTGACTTTTCAATGCATAACCTTCGATGTGGAGCCTAGCAGCGCTAGCTCCTTCCTCAATATTTTGCTGATTTGACCTTGGGTGATGCTCTTATGTGACCACGTGATTACGGGTGTGACCAAAGGTGGTTTGAGGGATATCCACTTTTCGCCCCACAATTCACTATAGAGCTTTACGTATGCCTTTGGTGATACCATGGTTTTGATTTCAGCCCGCTCACAAAAAAATTAAGGCCCGAGCATGTTCTAATCCCACAATGTGATGGGATCGTTGATATCACGATCTTAACGGTGCTCCTGAACCGATGGTTCATATCTTTCCTTTCAAGTTCCGCAGATCAGATCTAACCTTCCTAAATCAACAACTGTGATTTACTTCGTGATCCGGGCTCTAAGATTTTCAACTCTCAAACCCTGCTTTCCTCCATACGTTAATCTTCCAGAGTTGATGATCCACGAACACCTATCCTTCTCAATCAATGGCTCTGCCTCTACTTCGAGGATTTTTCCTCTCAACTAGATCAACGGTCCCGTGTCCCCTTTCTCGATCAATGGTCAAGATCTCCTTCGCTACTCTGAGCTTTGGTGATTTCAATTCTCAACCTTCACGCTCTCCCAGAAGGATTTTAGCCAGAGTCCATAGATTCCTACCATGCGTCCTCCTCAAATCAACGACTCTAGTCTGCTTCGGGACTTCAATACTTTCTACCAAGACCAGATAGATGGCCCTTGGCACCCTTCTTGATCAAAAGTTGAAATTCACTAAGGGGCTTCGACGATTTCACTCTTTGCTTTCCTCCGGAGTATTTTGTGTTGGATCATGTTGTCATTGATGCCAATGGTTTGATTGATTGATGTCAAGTGATTGATTGATTTCAAAGGATTTATTGATTGATGATTTATGTAATATAATATGTATTGTCCTTGATGAGAATGTATAGATGAAGATGGATCAATGAGTTTTCATTGATAGATGATGAAGATGGATCGATGTGGTTACATTGGTATATGATGCATTGTTGGAAAAATGTATAGATGTCTCATTATTGTCTTATCATGATTGATAAGGTGTACAAATGGATGAACTCCAAAGTGGTCCCCTTATGGTGAAATACCTCACGGGAAGATGCTTTACGGATTGAGTTACCCTAGAAGAATGGTTGGAGGACCCATTCTTGTATGAGGAATAACGAGATGAAGATCAAGGAAATTGTTGGTGAAACTATCCTAGATGGATAGTGCTTGCCATGCCATTTCTAGTGGTATGTGGAATGTCACATAACTCCTCCTGGTTTGAGAGTTATGGCCTTACGAAGATGAAGGACCCTCACATGAAGGCTTGAAGCCCCCAAACTCAAAGAAGTCAAAGTGACCTAAAAGAATAAATGATAAAATAAGGTGA
>ML783637.1:856456-885400 GCA_009831015.1 Picea engelmannii | reverse complement strand
ATGGGCTTGAGATTAGTCATAGGATTGGTATATCGAGATTTAGGTGAGGCTGTCGAAGGGTGTTTCTACCTTTATAGGATTGTTTATCGTCTGCATTGACTTCCCGAGGATGAAGGACAACATATTGAAATTGCACCTTGGAAACCCTAGCTGAATTAGAACAAGGGAAATTATATTGTCCTTTTTTCAAATTGATGACTACTCTTACATGAGTAGGAATGTGCCAATAGGCAATATTGGTGAAACCTGAATGAAAATGGCAGAGGTGGCAGAAATTATGTTATGAAGCTGCCTAAGTTTAGATAAGGGACATGAGTTGGGTTGTTTTGATAAGTATAATAATGTCTATCTGCTAGGGAAGGCATAATATATTGTAATTAAAGATGGATAATTATATAAGGGTCAAGACCCTTATGGAAAATTCCTTGCGCTTAAAGGAAATTGGCATGGATTGATGAAATTTGTAGCAGTGATAATTACTTCTTTAATGAAAGATTAAACCCTGTATATGTGTATGATCCCTCATGATCAGAGGACAGATGGAAAATGTGTAAGGTTAGTTTATTTGACCTATAGTGAATGGAAATGGTTGTTGGAGAATTACCCAGTTAAGCAATTAAAAAGGAGTCCTTTGGACTGTTGCTAGACCTCCCGGGAGAGGTAAAGAGATATGAACACATGGGAGAGTTTATGATGCTCATGAATATAATAAGAGAAAGGATATACCTATTAATATAAGGACATGTCTTTGCATGTGAATACAAATGGCAGATAGCTGGAATACATCTACACTGTAAACACGGGTAAAGTGCTTAGGGCATGACGATATGCTAGAATGCATATGGAAAATATTGAACATGAATATAACATGCATATAGGCTTAGTATAGCCTATTATTGGATGTAAAATATGGTGATGTCATGGATCATAGGGTTAATGATGATCTGACTATAGCAACATAAGTAATATGCCGATGATAGTGATTACATATTACCTTATGAGAATGAGGTAGAATGGTTAATGAACTTGTTGATTCTGTATGTAGTAAAGGAAGTGCCAGGAGATGTCTAGATGACCATTGGGTCAGACTGACATCCAGAGGTGGATGGTCACCATAAGAATATGACTTGGTGTGCTCAAGTTATAGTGAGAGGGAATCTAGAAAAAATGATTCCTTGGATAAAAAAAAGGCATGTTGATCAAGAATGGTTTGAGGCATGAAGAGAAGCTTGATTAGTTGTTTTGTTGCCTGGAGCACTGTTGAAGTTTCTCATATTGTATTTCTGGATAGTTTCATACTATTATAGTAGTTTAGGAAAGAGTGTTATCTTGTTGGTTGTTGTCATATGGAAAGGGAAACATAGTTAAGAACATGTCTGCGAGACTTGCCATGTGAATATCATGTGAATGACTGTAAACTCTCAATAGAGAGGGAAATGTGGTGTTGAGTATTCCTATGAGACTTGTCATAAAAATAGTTGTAATATCTTGTTGGTTATATCTCTGACTTCTTACTTCTTCTTGGGTTGACCCAAGTTCAGATCTCAATAGGTTTCCAACAAAACCCTCTAAAACTATCAACCCTCTTGGTAAACCAGAAGGCAACTCTACACATAGAGTGCACAACACAGTCTCACCCGAGATAGCTTTATGGGTGATTGCAATACTCAATTTTTTGAAGTCTAGGAATGAGTGGGGATCTGGGAGTGTATTCTATCTTTCTTTATGCATTAAACTTGTTATCGATTCAAGTATTTATAAGATTCATTCATCTTTAGCCTTATGCATGCATGTTGATACATCTAGTTAATCATTCACAGAAAGTAAATAGTAAGGAAACATCACACAGAACAAACATTTTACCATGGTTCACCCCCTGGGGCTACATCCACAAATATTTGGCTTCTCTGCTCTTTTATTTAATCTGCTACAAAATCTGGTACTGCGCGCATTACATATTCAATCATACAATCAAGATTAGGGAAAAAACCCTTTATGAGGCAGACTAGATCACACCAGGCTCCTAAAATTGTGATCTAAACCTAAACGACTAGATTATTCGACTCTTCTACCAAAATTGTCAACAATATTTTCATATCAACTACTCAACAACCCAAAAATAACAACCCTTAGCCACTTGACCAACCTCTTGACCAACTAACTTCTAACCTAGACCTCTTAGGTTCTTATTTATACTATTTTACAGGCTTATAACCATTTGAATCCTTATCAAAAACCATAACCCTATTATGGTTAGGCTTGTCTTCCTGTGCTCCACGTTGCTTTTCCTCTTGCATGCTATTTTTCCTTCTTTTTTTGCATGATGATTTCTTGCCATCTATTGCACGTGCTCCAAAATTAGGTCTTTCCCAAAATAGATCTTTTCTCCAAAATAGTCCTGTGCCCAAAATAACCTTCCTTATCAAAACAAGTCTATGCCCAACAGACCCCAACACTGACACGTGGCTCGTCCCAAGCCACTAAGGTAGTGAACGCTCCTTGTATTGCCCTGCCCAAACTGTGGAACTTTTCTGTTAGTTCCTCTCCTTTTTCCCTCATATGCGTAGATTTTCCTGTTAGCGCCTCCACTAATTGCACTGTTATCTTCTCCTGCATTAATGCTGCACCCTCTATCTGTGCATGTGCCATACTTTTCTTCTCTTCCTCCAACTGCGCAATCATCTGTGCTTCTTGTTCTTGGAGGGGTTCCAATTCGGCTTGTCTTTATTGCTTCTTTGTCTGCACTGTTTTCAACTCTATCTATAGAGTCTTCATTTATTGAGTGCCCTTCAATCAAGCACTCCGTGATGCTCATTGTTTTCTGCCATTGCTTTAGCTCTTATATGGCCGCGCTGATTCTCTCCTCTTGTTGGTCCCATTGTTGGATCTTCTCATCTTCTTCCAGAATAGTTCATATCTACGCGGTTATGTCGAAAAACTCTTCTACTTCCCTTGCTTCTTTCTCCATCTCAACTATATGGAGTGCAAATTGTTGTTCTCTTTGTTCTCGAACCTTCGAAGGAGTCGTAGGATTGAGCCTTCTGTTGAGCTCCTCAATTTCCTGCTTATATCTGTCAATTGTTTGTGAGATCATGTTGATATTCTCCTCTACATTCCTCTCAGGTGCTTGCACGCTGTCTTGGATACGATCATATACTGCTTTTAATCCCTTTTCTATTTTATCTACATGTTCTTTCTCCTCCTCTTTATCCAAGGTGAGTTGGTCGCATCTGATTTGTAACATTTCAGCGACTCCTCTACCCACCTCCAAGTTGGTTTCATCCACGCGAACCTTGTATTGCACTTCTTGCATTACACTGTCCTAAAGTGTGTATAGTGCCCTGTTGGGTATTTGTGCCATGAAAAATTCAAATTGCTCCATGTCCCCCATGGGTTTCTATACAATATCCTGATCCAATATGATCATTTGGCATGTGACTATAAAGGTCTCCCTACCTTGTACTACAATTTGTACTGTCTCCTCTCCTTCTTTCTACACAAGGGGTCAATTTGTTTTTTCCTTTTGCTGCGCTGTGGCCCGTGGTACTGCTTGGATCCATACTTGTTGTAGAATTTCATGGACCTTGATGAGTTTGTCAACGATCTCTTCTCTCTGTGCCTCTACAATACATACCACTTCTTCCCCCCTGTCTTGGACCTTTTCCACGACTAACTCTGCATCATCATCTATCAGGGTGATCACTGGGTCTTCCATGATGTATTTCTTATTTTTGCACACCCCTTTTTCCTGTGCTAGATTTCATATTTTCTGTGAGGGCTTCACCCCACTTGTGGTACCTTGGGCCCTCTCTTCCCCACCTTGTAAAATATCCCCCTTTCCAGTCTGTGCCTAGCTATCTTTCCTTGTTTTTGTTTGTGTCCTCCTTGGTCTCTTCGACACTGCGCTACTTATGGATGACTGAGTCCGCACTGAAGCCTTTCTAGTATTGTCGATTGGGTTGTTTTTTCTCATTGAGAAACCTGCTTCAACCTTGCCCTTGGGATTGGAGGTTTGTGTCCTGACTGACCTTGTTGCTGGTTTTGTCACTCGTAGCTGCCACTACGCATGCAAGTCTTTGACTATCCAGTAAACTTCTACCTTAGTGACACAATACTGCATTTCTAGTCACACCTTCTTTGGATCCCTCACGGCCATCACTTCTCTCTCTTGGATTACCTCCACATGTATGCGCCACACATTAGCTATGCATTGTTGTATCTCTTCAAACAACTTTTCAAAAACTGTGTTGTTTGATTGTTGAGTTTTGTTATCCTTGGCCTGCCAGAAGGACTCATATCTGGTCGCATAACATTTCCCTCTCCTATCTAAGAAAGATGAGAAATTTGGCTCTTGCCACCCTGCCAAAGCTATAAGGATGATCAACCAGGAGTAATGGAACTCAGTTCCATTGTCCCGCACATCTATACAATCTATCAAAAACTAGTTCAACATGTATGGTGCCCAGCTGAACATTACTCCTTTTGCGCACTACGTGGCTACTGCAATTGCTTCTTCTTTTCGAGATTTCCTCAATAGTTTGCAATCCATAAGCTATCTAGTGAACCTTGTCGCATTGTCATTAATATATTTGATCACAATGCCCCTATTACCCCAAATGGTGCCCAATTGGGCTTTGACCAGCTCTGCAATTTCCTTCTCGCATGCCTTGTTATCCAAGTATTCCTCTGGTTGCGCACTGAATGTAGGTAGTTATGTGATCTTGGCAATCGATGCGACATCTATTTGTACTGGCCTATCCATCCACATGATGCCTCCGTGTACGCGGGAAACTAGTTGTTTGATGTAGATCCTGATGTTTTTACCACGTTCGAAGTGCAGTATGTCTAACAAGTTCATGATGCCAGAGTTATACAACCTTGTTATCCACTATGTGGGCTCCATTATTGGTTTACCTAGGGGTCCAATTTCCCCTGTATTTGTTAAGTAAATCTCCTCGGCCAAATCTAGGAATTTGGATGCATCGCACACATCGTGGTATGAATATCTAAGCTTGGGTACCTTTCCCAACATATCATCCACAATGACCACTACCTCTAGGAGATTTAGGAGTGTGATATCCATTGCATCTTGTGCCTTTATTTTCTTTCCCATAGTAGATGGGTCTGCCTTTGCTGTGTTTGCATCCTCTTCTTCTCTCTTGAAATCCAACCTGTTGGTGATATCCTCGACGAACACTTCCTCTCCTTCGTGGGTCTGTCGCGATACCGTTGTTTCATAATGATTCACAGGCTTCTCAGGGTTAGGGTTCAGAATACCATCCTGGGCCCTAGAACTCTGCCCTATTTCACCTTGCTGCGTTGTCAAGGTTTCCTCTTCAACTCGTGTCGGGATGATTGATTCTATGTCCGATGTTGTGACATCTTCCAGCTCGACCACATTTTCAGACCGTCTCATTCTTTCCTTGTGCCTCTGACCCTGTTGAGTAACCCAGACATATTGGCTTGGAGCACTGAACTTCGGTGGGGTGATCGTCTCTCTACTTCACACACTCGCTTGCTTCTTCATAAAATTCTACCTAGGGAATTCTCTTTGTATTTCACTCTATGCTAAAAAATTGTGAAGTGTTGAATAAACGCGTGCTTTCTGCCTTTTATAAACCCGGTCGTATCTGTTTTTCACTTTTTGCATGCATTTGCGCTGAGTGTAATTTTTCCCCCGCACTGTCTTCTGATATTTTCACAGTAATTGCTGCAAGCGACTTTTTTTGCACACTCTTGTGGTTCAATCCACTTCTGCGTCTTTTTCTATTTTTCTTCTCTTTTCTATTTTTGTATTCCTTTTCTCCCCCTCCCCCCCCCCTTTTTTTTTTCATTTCTCTGTCCTAATCTATGCAATAGTACACTATATAAATGCCCTTCTCACTGCGCTGTAACTTTTAAGGGTTAGTAGGTCGGTTGTTCTTGTACAGTTTCAATCGACTACCATTGATCATTCCTTTCAGTTCTATTCCTCCCAAGTATTTCAGTTGTACAAATCCCCCATCTGCAACAAGATTTACTTCATATGGCCCTAGCCAATGCATTCTAAACTTACCAGGGTGTTGGAAAAATTTACTGTCATAGAGAACGACTAGGTATCCCTCCTTAAAACTCTTATTTTTAATATGTCTGTCATGCCATGATTTGTCTCTTGCTTTCTGTACTTCCCGGTGAAATCCTGCAAGAATCCTATCCTCTTACATTTCCATTTGTTGAATTAACATTTCTTGTACTGCGCCCCTTTCTGTCATGTTAGTAATTGCTGCTACACGTAGACTGGGTACCATAAATTCTAATGGCACCATTGCTTCTTGCCCATACACCAATCTAAATGGCGTATATCCTATCAAATTCTTACATGTGGTCCTTTATGCCCATAATACTACTGGTATTTTCAAATCCCAATCATCCCTATTGACATTGCAGATCTTAGTCAAAGGTTTTTCCAAAATCTTATTGAAAGCTTCTACTGTTCCATTTGCCTGAGGATGATATGGTGTACTCGTCTAGTGATGGACTTCAAATTCCTCAGTCATAGCCCTGATGGTATCATTGATAAAATGAGTGCCTCGGTCACTCATCAGAATCCTGAGACATCCATATCTGGTGATCACTTTCTCAAACAAGAAGTGTGATGTTGTCTCTGTGCTACAGTGTTTGATTGGTGTTGCTTCTACCCATCTTGTTAAGTATTCAGTTGCAGTAATGATATATCTACCTCCTGACCTTTTTTCTAGTGGATTAATAGGTCCCACAAAGTTGATTTCCAATTTGTCAAATACCTACAGAGTCACTTGTGGTCTTAGAGGCATCTCATCCCTTCTGTTAGGTTTGCCAACCCTTTGATAGACATCACATTTCTGGAAATATTCCTTGGCATCTTTATGGACTATTGGCAACCATAATCCTGCATGAAATACCTTATGTGTAGTAGCTTTACTTTTATAGTGTCCTCCAACTATACCTTCATGAGCTTCTACTAAATTCTGGGCCTTTCATGTTCCAATACACACCTTCTCAAAATGATGTCTGCGCCCATTTTATATAAATCTCCTGCAATATGTTGATAGTATGTAGCTCCAAATACCATATTTTTATTCTATGTAGTGCTAAAATCTTGTGGCACAACCCCTATGCTTAATTATTCAATAATATCAACAAAGTATTCATCAACTACCCGTACTGAAAATAGCTGCGCATCATGGAAGTTGTCTTCCAAGTTAGTAGGTTATTCTCCATTAGTTACCCTTGATAGGTGATCAAGTCTTGCATTCAGCTTCCCTGATTTGACTATCACTTCAAATTCAAATTCTTGAAATAATAATATTCATTTACAGATCCTCCCCCCCAACACTGGCTTGTTGACTAGATATTTGAGGGAATAATGGTTTGTGAACATTTTAAAGTGTTTACCCAGTAAATAGTGCCCGAACTTCTGAAGTGCATATACCATGGCTAGGCCTTCTCTTTCTATGGTGTTGTAGTTCTGCTATGATTCTGACAACTTTTTTCTTGCAAAGACTATAGGATGGTCTAAGTCCCCTGCTCCTAGATGTGCCATAATTGCTCCAAGTGCTATGGATGATGCATCTACATGCACATGAAATGTCTTTTCCCAATTTGGAAATACTAGTATAGGTGTTGTTACCATATTTTTCTTTAAAGTGTCCAATCCTTGCTGATAGTCCTCATTCCACAAAAATATGGTGTCCTTCTTCAATAGTTTTTTCATTGGTGCAGTAATTTGTGCATACCTGTTTATAAACTTCCTGTAATAGCCAGTATGTCCCAGTGTTGCTCTTAACTGGTGCACTGACTTTGGTGGTCGTAAATTTAAAATGACTACAATCTTACTAGGGTCCACTATTAAACCTTGTTTAGACACTATATGTCCCAAAAATGCATTTCTTGATGTTTAATGATATCTGACATTGCCTGCATCTTTCTAACATTAGTCTCAACACTTCTACATGGTCCTTTAACATAATATATATAGTCCAGTAATCCAAATATACTTCTAGAAACTGATGTATGAATTCCTTAAAAGCAGCCATGACCACTCTTGAAAATATGGCTAGTGCATTCTTCAACCCAAATGGCATCACTGTATATTGGTAGGATCCCCATTTTGTCACAAAATTAGTCTTATACCTTCCCTCTGTAGCTATTTTGATACGATGGTAGCCTGAGAATCCATCTGCAAATGAATATGCTTCCTGGCCTCCCACATTTTGTAAGATCTCATCTATAAAAGGCGTAGGGAAAGGGTCATGTAAGCAAGCATCATTAAGTTTACTCAGATCTACACAAATCCTTATCCTCCCTTGTTTACTTTCTTGGACTACCATAGGACTTATCCATTCAAATTCCTCCACTAGTTCTATGATACTAGCTTCCAACATTCTGTCAATTTCTGCTTTCACTTTCTTCTTATACACTGGATTCAGTCTATAGGGTCTTTTCATGAAAACTCCAGCCTCAGGTTTGAGGGGTATCTTCATCTCACCTAGATCCCATGCTATTCCTTTCATATATGTAAAGTTCATTGGAAACATGTCACTGTATTCGCGCAGTAACTTTGTTATTCTTCTACTATTTTCTCATCCCAATAGTCTCCAATACTTGACATTTTAGGATTGCCATTCATCCCAATATTGACTTTCTTAACTTTGATTGGTGCAACAAATACTTCTGACTCCAGAGATGGGCCTTCCACCTCTCTTTCTCCTTCAATATCTGTAATCTAAATGATGCACAGATCATCTTCATCTGGTGCTTCCTATTCAACATGATAACACGAGAGTAACTCTTTGATATTCTTCTATTATAATAATCAACAAAAGTATGCATGTGACAAACTTATGTGTCAACACATCTCATAACTTAGAAACTAAGTCCCTTCTAGATAGGGCTCCACACCTTCAATCCTCCACCAAAGGCAAGCTCATATAAAGTAGACAATGAGGTTCTCCATCAAAGAAGGAAGACCTTGGGGGTTGAACAATGTGTTTAGACTTTTAAGGATAAAGGGATGTAGACTCAATGTGAAGTGAAATTTCTCTAGAGTATCTTTGCTCTCAAAAGTTGAATTCTCTCTTCTTCCACGACTTTGATATGGCTCAATTTATAACCTTCAAAAGGAACTGAAGGTCCGAGTCAGAACGTTTCCAATATAACGAAGGTTATGTTATAGCAAGATTTGCCTCACCCTATGCAAACTTGCACAGAGAGAATTTTTCCATTTCCCTATGCAGACTTGAAGTCCCTTTTTGCCAATCCCAGAGCTAAAAACATGATTTTTCCACATATATGTGCCCTGCCCATATTACAACATGCATATACGTAGGTTGCACCACTACAACCCGCGTACATCGGGATTTGTGCCCAAAATTAAAAAATGGTGTCGGGTTTCCATGTCAAGTCACGAGCTCTATGATCCTTGGCCTTCCATATACTGGAAATGTTCAGACTCGACCCTTCAGTTCCACTTGAAGGCTACAAATGGGCCAAATCCGAGCTATGGAAAAAAAGGAGAAGAATTCAACTTTGAGAGAAAAGTTACTCTTGAGAAATTATTCACTTCACATTGAGTCTGCATCCTTTGTCCTTTAAGTCTAAACACATTGTTCAACCCCCAAGCTCTTCCCTTATTGATTGAGAACCTCATTGTCTCTCTTATATGAGATTTCCTTTGGTGGAGGATTGAAGTGGTGGAGGCCCAACTAGAAGGAACTTAGTTTCTCGGTTCCAAATCGTGCCGACATAGAAGTTTGTAACTCATTCACTTCTGTTGATTACATATTAATAGAAATACTCTTTTCTCATCCAATTAATATCTTACAAATATTTGAATTGTTATTCCATGGCCGTATTTGTTATGAATATTGATGGATTATGCTATCAAATGTGCTAACATGATCTATTATCGCCATATGCTTGCATTTCTTGGTTGTTGAGGACTAGTTGTAGGTATATTGATTTGGGTCAAGTGCTCAATGGTGGACTTCATCGAACATCTGGATGAGGTAGGCCTTTTATCTTGTCTTGCTAGCATATTTGTTTATATAGCATACTTGAGATTAGAGTTGATTTCTGCAATCATTTCCGTCTATTGTGGTTTACCCCTATCCATAGAGAGATTTTCCTCGTAACAAAATTGGCGACCATATTGGGGATTTAATCTTCTTTTTCAGGGTTTGGAGTGTTTTTATCCTTAGATTGCTCTCGTTTATATTGAGTTTCTTGTCGTATGATTGCTTGACAACCTTTGTTCACTCTGAGTCTGAGTTTCTTAGCCTTCTCCTTAGCCTGGCTGTGTTTTTGACACATATACACGGGTTTTTTTATGACAGTCGCGCACATACACATGCTGTCCTTACGCAATAAGCGTATATACGCACTTTTCTCTTAAATAGTCATGTACATCACCCTTTTTTTCTTGGTTGTTGGGTAGGCTTTGATGATTGCTGAGTCTTTTTGGGTCTCTGTGGTGACTGTTAAGTGTCTGTGGAATGACAAGAAACCTGTCTTTGGTTGAATTTTTGGGCGGTGCCTTTCTCATCATCTTTTTCATTTGATTATCCTTGCATCTTGGGCTGGTTGTTTTGATCCTTGATATCCTACTTGGTTTGTCTCTGTTTACACACAATATAGTCTTTATATCAAGCTGTTGTTCAATCCTTGCATTTTCATTCTCTTATATTGAAAATACAAAAATATTAGGCATTTTACATTGATTGGGATTTTGATCTTTTGAGTCTTTATCATTAATCTTAGTGCATGTAAAGAAAGGTTGCATTTTTATTTAGAATTGCAGAATTGAATTGAGAATTGCATTTTGAAAAGCATATCATTTATTGGAAATTGAAGTTAGGAATTTGCATTGTATTCATATTCATTTATTTTACTTGCTGAGTCATAACATCACTAGTTTCACGACCACACCTTTTGAGTAAGCAAGGCCATTAAAAGTAATGCTATAATTTAAAATTGATTAGTAACGATTTTATTTTTCTATGGTGCACAAACTAGCTTAGGATTTAGAGCCTTGGAATAGGATTTTGTGAGTAAACTTGTCCAAGGCTATTAAATCAACATATGTGTCTGAATAAGGGAGTGGAGAAATCCATTGTATAATCGGTAATATCAGGAGGCTCCGCTTACACTAGAGTTAAGCACGAGGTCACGTGAGGTTGGTTGAAGGGATATCCCCTCGATACCTTCTTAGTGTTAGATATATTTATGGGGATCTATTCATATATGGGGATCTTGCTAGTGCCCTTACCTATGTGAAAGGCGATGCTTTCAAGGTTTCGGGCTTTGATACCCTTCCCATACGGTGGAGCTGACTTACAACTTTTCGCCTGTGCATCGGTTATACCTTGGTTGCTTAGTTGCTTGACTTAGGTACCACATGGGTTATTTGTAGGGGTTATTCTGCAGGTACCCTGGGTTAGATAAGGGTCAGACAACACACAACCTTTATGGAGGATTACCTCTCCAGAGAGATTTGACCGACTGGTTGTTAAGCCCACAAGGGCCCTTATAACTGATTCTGTTTCCTTCAATATTTAGCAGAGGAGTCTCATGCTCCTCTTGGGTGAGGCATACCTACTTAAGAGATGGAGGTCCCTTTCAACCACTTTATCCTATTTGTGTGCATATTGGTCGTTTGATTATTTTTGGTGTGCTCTTTGATTACTAGTTGGCCTTAGGATTTTTTTTCTATATCTCGAGTCTTGAGTCATCGTGGAGCCAAACCAACTTCCCTGCAGGTCTCGCCGCTTGTTACAGTTGCCGCAACATTTTGAGTCTTTGCCTTCTAAAAGGCATAGAGTTATCAAACACAGTACACACACCTCCACTTATCAGACTTGTGATTCTACAAGGATGATTACTAAACCGAGTCATCAAGATACTGGGAGCCCTTCGACTCCCACACCTACTATAGTTAACGATACCCCTTCGAATCCTTCAACCACAATGGTTTTAGTGCCAAAGGAATATATCAACACCACTGCCTGTCCTATACTGAATACTCAACCTATAGCCACAAACCTGTTTGGGTCTCTTGGTCACTCACTGGGCTATAATGTTCAGTCCATCCCTATGGCCTCTAGTCCTTTTTCTTATGGTATGTCGAATTTTACATCACAATTTTGAAACTTCGTCTCGACGATTGGCACTAATGCTAGCATTGGACTTGGGGGCACATCTCCTCCTTATACTCCTTTCTCATTTGGTGGCACTCATGTACCTCAAATGAATCCTACCGTTGGAGGCATTCCTCCTTTTAACCTTGGGTCTAATCCTATTGCTTTTGGATGGAGTAACCAACTTGGCAGACAAGATACTGCTCATGTTTCATCCTTTACACCCACCTCCTCTGTGATGATTCCAACCAACATGTTTGACATGATGAATCCACCTTTATCCTCTGGATTCACACCCGAAGGAGGTCATTTTCACACCTTGGGCGACCCCCAACCTGGGTCCACTCCGGCAGGGGGAAGTTTTTATAACCCTCATAAAAACATTTCTACTGGAATGGTGCCCAACCAACCCCTTATGAATCATACTGGAGGAGGGTCTTACAATCTTGGACAAGGCCATGGTGCTTACTAGAACCCTGGATGGGCTGCGATTCCCCAACCACAATCTTTCCATGGAGCTTGGAGCTAGATGCCACAACCCCGTCTCCCTTTTTTGGCCATGCTCAACTAGCCAGAATTGTCTAAGTTAATGAATGACCCAGTGCATCATGATCCATCATGGCCCTCCGTCCCCACTAAGCTTCCTTTGGATATTCCAAAATTCGAGGGATTAGTGGTGAGGATCCTGGTGATCATGTCACCACCTTTCACCTATGGTGCTCTTCGAATTCCCTTAATGATGATTCTATTTGGTTAAGATTGTTTCAAAGCACCCTCACGATGTTTGCTGCGAAATGGTATATCGAGCTACCTAGGAGGGCATACAAAACATTTAATCAGTTAGTTTTAGTCTTCCTCAATCACTTCCAATTGCTGGTTCGTTACGATGCTGGCATCAAACTTCTGTGAAAATTTCTTCAGGATAGGGCCACTCATATCTCGGATCACATCCATGAGTGGTGTAGATGGAAGATGTTGATCAAGGTGTATATACCCCCAAAATTATTGCTAGAGTGGTTGCTTAAATCTCTCCTACCTTATATTTCGAAGGATGTTTCTACATTCAGGGTTACTTCTGAGGAAGAAGTGATTTTTAAAGCCCAACAATTAGATCTTATATATGCTTAGTCTGGGATTTTATATGAGATTATTCCTAACGAACCGAGGTCAAACTATGACCCTAGACAAAAGCTCGGGCCACATGTCGATGACATTGTAGGCTCCGTCAATGTGAAATCCGTAGAGTTGGTGACAAGCCATTTGAAAGACTTTTCTCTAAACCAATCTGCAGGAGGGCCAAATTCGTCTGTGTCCTCTAATCCAACTCAGTCGGTGGATGTACCTTCTATGCAATCGTCGACTAGCCTGAATGGTAGCCATCAACCAAGAGGGAGTAAGAAGAAAGGACATAATAATAATCGTAGGGGTTGGAATAATAATAATAAACCCAAGGACAATGGTAATAATGAGAAGGCGAATAATAATGCTAGCAAGGGAAAGAAAGAAAGGAAGAAGGTGAAGTTTCCCTGTAAGCTTTGTACAAATGATCACCTTACCCATTTATTCCCCAAACTTGCGGAAGCTGCTAGTATTTTATCTCTGCTACCCGCCGTGCTGATGAATCCTTTTCCATATAACCAACACACGACCTCGAGCTCCTTGAATGCTAGAAATGTGGCGAGTGGGAGTCAAAACCCACCGACATAAGACGATGACCATGTATGCGTCAATATGGTCAAATATGAGGTTAGTGTAGCCACTCGATCTTGCAATTATAGTTCTCCACAAACTGTACTTGGTCTAGAGTCTCCTCCTCCTCCGAAGATGTCCCTACAGATCGAAAAACCAGAGCCATTGCCTTGTATTCCGAAAGGAGTACTCAAGCACTCTACCCACAATCCTAATGCTAGAGCCACCCAAAATTACTCTATTGTTGAGGACCTGGGTCCAACCCCTTGTGCGATGTTAGTTCTGTAGGTACTCTAGATGTGTCCTTCACATAGGAATGCTTTGCTATCTGCATTAGGAGCTATAGATCCTTGTGGCTCGAAAGTTGTCAAGTTTGACGTCACAGATGTGAAGCCTCTCTTGCCTTACCATGTGGCATTCCAAATCCAAGTGGGTTACTTGAAGTATACCATCAAGCATACTATTGTTGATGAAGGAGCTACAACATGTGTGATGTCCCTGGTTTGTTGGAAATCCCTCGGCTCTCCGAGTCTTTCTCAGTCTCCAACCATGTTGACTACTTTTGACAGTCATTCCTTCCGCCCTCATGATATTATTCCTGCCTTTCCAGTCCAGTTAGGTGGAAAGATGGTAGAGTTGGATTTGAGTTGGTTGATGCACCCCTTGATTATAACCTGTTACTAGAAAACAATTGGACTTACGCTATGACTGCAATCATATCATCCTTCTTCCGTACTCTTTGTTTTCCTCATGATGGGAAGATCGTGACGATCGATCAATTGTCCTCTGCATATGGTAGTCCTAGTGCATCTATTGGACCATCGATCCCAAGGGTAGACAATTCTCAGTTGGAAATTGATAATATTGGTATCAAAATGTATTCATCCCTTATGGGTACCTTCAAATTCATGGAACCGGTTCGCCATATTTACTCCATGTCTAGTAGGCCCATTTCGTTAGAGAGGTCCGTTCCTTTCTGCACTTCCTATTTTAACGATTGTTGGACCCTACCTTCCTCGAATGCATCTTGTGAAGGTTAGTCACATAATGTAATGGCCATGCCATTATCCACAATAGAGATAGCGTATCAAGATGTTCTTGACTATTTCGCTGATCCCGATCCTCTTACCTCGCAGACGGACGAGGATGATCCTGTTCTTGAGTCTGTGTGAGCCACTTTGTCTTCTTGCTCACATGACTGCCTCGATGAGACTTTACCTTCAGATGAAGCCATTGTTGAGGCCATGAATGGTTCTGACAAACCTTGGGATGATATGCATCATCGCTCCTATTTTCTCCCAAAGCTTGCCATAATCGAACAAGATGACTTTAGATATACTTTGAGTGAGAAAGTTGGTCACGCCATAGTTCCACTTGATATGCACGATATTTATGCTGAGGGAAAAATGGCGAGTATCTCACCTACCATCACGATCTATATCTCTCGTATCCCTGGCAAGATTGAAAATGTATACATTGGTGCAGATTATTCGCCAGAAGAAATTTTGATCTACACCGAACACTTAAGGAATTCTGAGATGTATTTGCTTGGCCATATGAAGAGATGCCACGAATCGACCCTCGAATTTTTGAACATGAGATCAAAACTTACTTGGATGCTAAGCCTGTTCGACAACGTCTTAGAGTTGTCAATCCCTGGAAGGCCCCTGCTCTTAAGGCAGAGGTAGAGAAACTGCTTAATGCTGGCTTTATCTACCCAGTTCCCTTGACTGAATGGGTATCCAATCCCATTCTTGTGAATAAGAAGTAAGGAACCATCAGTGTATGCATGGATTTTTGTGACCTGAACAAGGTCTGTCTTAAGGACAACTTCCCTACATCCTTCATCAATTAGATTCTCGACAAGTGTACGGGAAGTGAAGTTTTTTATTTCATGGATGAATTTTTAGGGTATAACCAAATTCAAATTAAACCCGAGGATCAACATAAGGTGAAATTTATTTGTCCTTGGGGTACTTTCGCATACCGGAAGATGCCTTTCAGCCTTAAAAACGCTGGAGCAACCTTCCAACGTGCTATGAGCTTCAAATTTCATGATCTCAAGCATATAGTCGAAGCCTATCTTGACGATCTTGCTGCTCACTCCTGTAAGAGAGTGGATCACCCTAAGCACCTTCAACTAGTTTTTGAAAGATGTCGTCATTATCGCATCAGGTTGAACCCTCATAAATGCATATTTTGTGTTAGGTCAGGATGCCATCTAGGATTTTTAGTCTCTGAGATTGGGATCATGGTAGATCCATTAAAGGTTGAGGCAATACTTTGATTGCCTCCCTCGCGCACTATTCGACAACTTCAAGGTTTATAGGGGAAAGCTAACTTTTTACGTCGGTTTATAGTGAACTATGCCAATATTACTAAGGGTTTCATGAAGTCTCTTGAAGAAGGACACACCTTTTATCTGGGATGAGCGAGCCCATGAATCCTTTTATGCTTTGAAGAAAGCCTTGATATCGACGCCTCTGATGAAGTCTCTTGACTATAGTAGAGATTACTTGCTTTATGTCGCTGCGTCCGAAGAGATGATTGGTATGGTATTGGTTCAAGAGGATGATGAGCTTCGTGAGCATGCCATTTAATATCTTAGTTGAAACTTAGTCGGTCCTGAACTCAAATATTCTCACATTGAAAATCTATCTTTGGCTACCGTTTACGTAGTCCAATGGTTACAAAATTATATATTGCTTTGCAAAACTACTGTGGTTGGCAATGTCAATCCATTTCAATACATCCTTACTAGGCGTATCATAGGGGGAAAGTACAATAAATGGATTGCCATTTTACAAGAATTCGATCTCGATTTCGCTTCTGCGAAATACAAGAAATCACTAGTCTTTGCAGAGTTAATATCCGACTTCCCTCGATTAGACGAGGATGTTATTCATGTTGATTCATTTAAGGATGAACACATTTTCCCTGTCTCGTCGTTTGACCCTTGGTATGGAGACATTGTTCTCTATCTTCAAACTTTGAAGTTCACTCAGCATCTCTCGCGAGATGACCGACGACGTATACGATACCAAGCTAAGAACTACCTTATCATTGATGACACTTTCTATCGTCGAGGAGTAGACAATATCTTGCGTTGTTGTTTAACTCACGAAGAAGCCGAGTCTATTCTAAATGATTTCCATAGTGGGGCTTGTGGTGGCCATCTATCCGGGCTTGCGACAACCCAGAAAATTTTGTGAGCCGGTTATTTTTGGCCATCTATCTTTAAATATTGCGTTGAAGTGGTTAAGAAGAGTCACCCTTGCTAGGTGTTCACTCGAAAAATGCTCTCGCATCCATCCCCTCTCCATCCAGTCATTACTGTCGGTCCCTTCACCAAGTGGGGGGTGGAATTTGTGGATTGCAACCCAACTTCGGTTGGGGGGAATCAACAGATTATCGTGGTTGTATACTAATTTACTAAGTGGGCTGAAGCCATGCCTATAGTTAAGTCCGACGGGAAGACTATCGCCTTCTTCGTATTCAATCAAATTATAACCAGGTTTGGAATCCTGATTGAGATTGTCACTGATCCTGGCAGTCACTTTCAGAATTAAATGATGGAAGAACTAGCATTTAAACTGGGGTTTAAGCATGGACATTCTTCCCCTTACTACCCCTAGGAAAATGGACAGGTAGAGGCCATGAACAATTCTCTCAAGACAATTTTGTAGAAAACTGTCAGCGATAGCAAATATGACTGGCATATCATGTTATATCTTTCACTTTGGGCATACCGAACCTCAGTCAATACTGCCACCGATTTTTCTCCTTTCCAGTTAGTACATGGTGTGGAGTCGATCTTACCTATCAAATGAGAAATCCCTTCTCTTAGATTAACAGTTGCGCTCCTACCTGACACTTCCGATATCGAACGATGCCTCGTGCACCTAGAGAGTCTTGATGAGTAGCGTCGAGATGCCTCTACGACTATCGAAGTGAATAAAAGACGAGTCAAGGTCCAATATGATAAGTTTGTATGTCCTCATTTGTACGCTGAGGGTGACTTAGTCCTTTAATATGATCAAGCCAAATAACCACTGGGGGCATGAAAGTTCAAACCCATGTGGCACGGTCCCTATATCGTGAGACGTGTCTTAGAAAAAAGGAGCCTATGAATTAGAAGATTATGAAGGGAACATGTTGGATGAGACCAGGAATGGGCTCTACTTGAAAATATATTACGATTGAGCCCCAAGATTGGGCGTAATTCTTTGTATACTTATGTAATTTAGTGTATATATCTTTTCCCTTTATTTTTTATTTTCAACTTGCTTATCAAGTTTTCCCTTGGTTGGCAAATGTCAACGAAGTCTTTGGTCTACTTAATTCATAGATGGAGCCAGTCATCATACATGAAACTTGGCTTCCACCGCTTGGATTGTTTACTCACCCGAGGGTCTACTGGTGTCTTCAGGTGGCGTATGCCTAGGGCCATCCACAAATAATGTGGCCAAATATAGCACTGTTATAGAAAATTTGTGCGATGCCTTTTTGTATGGTATTCACTCTTTGGAGGTTCGTCTGGATTCCCAGTTAGTAGTATGTCAGTTGAACAACAATTACCGCGTGTGTGACCCTATGTTACTCCGACGATTTCTATGGGTACAACTTTTAGAATGACAATTTGATTTTATTACTTATCATCACATACCTAGGGGTTCTAATTATGTATCCGATGCATATGCTAATTTTATTTTAGATTGGCATTTGTCACATAACTAAAGAAAATAAAACATTCTCATCAATGTACACATTGTAACATAAGTAAAGCCGAAGAACCATGTTTTTATATGTATTTAAAAAAAATATGATGTTTATAGTACAAAATTGGGGCTAACACCCTCAATACACATATACAACAGATCATACAAAAGTCATGACATCTACGCCTGTGGCATCGGGTGAGTGTCATGATAGAAAACTACAACATTTACAAGACGCCAAAAGAGTCACACCCAAGATCTGGGCACGCCTACCACTTGCCACTGCATAGCCTCTGAAAGATCCTCCACCTAAACCATCAGAGTCCTTTGTGTCAAGCGAGACAGGTTGCCCTGCACGTTTTGAAGGACTCTCTCTACATCTCCTCCCACTGCCTCATCTCCCCGGTGCCTTCGATGATGTCGCAGAAGCTTGTATGACTGTCGTGGACCTATGTTTGTGTCATATACATGTCTAATTAGTACTTAAACATCATCCAAAAATATTTTTGTTTTCCTATACAAAAATAGAAAAAAATGAAATATCTAAAAAATTTGACATACCTATGTCCCCATAGGTGGTCCCTAGTGGTAATGGCATGTCAGGGTCCCCTCTGAAGTCGATTCCTATGTAAGGTTAGTCATCCAGAGCTATGACCTGCCATATTCACCAGTAGAAGGAGTCATCGTTGTAGGGTGTAGGCACCCTACCCCCCTTCTGCTGTCTCATCACCTCGGTCCACTGTGCCATGGATGGATCGCGAGGTCCACACAGAATGATATCAACTCTAGGTTTCAAACCTGGAACCTACTAAAAGAAACGATACACAATATAGAAGCGAACCTGAAGTTCCTCTTACTAACCTGTTTGCATTCTGTCAGCTGGCTCTTCATGTTATCCAGTAGTGAGGTGCACTAGTCATACACCGTGGGTCTCAAGAACTCTACCGAGTAGAACATAAGCGACCTCAATGCCTGGTGCAAAGAGGTCGATCCATGTCAAAACGAGGACAAAAATATTGAGTCTTAGATTGTTTATCGCTCGGATGGGGAGTTGACTCCCTACCTTCTCGGTCCCTGCAATGCAATGAGCGTCTATTTATTCCTCTATTTTCATATTGCTCCCAGCTCCTCAGGCTTTGAGGTTTACCACCTCACCCCGAAGTGACAACCCCGTCAAGAAATAAATGTCCTCAACTTCAATCCTTAATGGTTGCCCATCAAGGTTGAAGCTCTCACTATCTGGATCCCAGTAATCCATTAGAAACTGTAGCAATCTCACTAGGGCCCTCATCCCTTTGAGATCCCAAAACTTATACAACCCACATCTTTTCAAGGCCATTTGGGCCCCTTGATATCTTTCCACAACAACATCTACCTCCTCATATTCCCTTTCCGTCCACTCTAGCACCATCCTACAAGATAAAAATCCTTGTTTGAGTTAGCAATCACTAAAAAAAAATGTTTAGTAACATATACATGGGATGCATCATTCACAATCACATATAGGGATGAGTATACGCAGGCTGTCTTTTAGACAACCACATATAATCATGCGTATACGCGACCTGATGAACGGTATCCTGTGTACACCTAAAATTCTAATTTTCACCCTAAATAACTTAAAAAATGGAACCTAAATACAATATCTAATCCATTGAAAATAAAGAGGAGGAAAAGAGGAATTACCTGGTCCAGATGGTCGTCGATTCTGTCACTCGTAGCTCCTAAAGTCACCAGTTGAACTTCGGAGGTAATTTGGTCCAAAATCCACTATTTGGGTAAAAAATACAAATGGTATAGTAAATTTGTTTTTTTTTACTATTTATAGCAAATTTTTACCCACTTTGCATAGTTTCGGAGAATATTTTCGCCTAATGGACTAATATGACAGTGGATTGAGTTGGTTTTTGTAGTTTTATCTAGGGATTCTTGCGATTTTCAACATTATGTCAATCGTTCGTAACTTTAGACATGTATTTTCGCTACCAAACATATAGGACATGTACCCATTCCATCATGCACACTTGCATCATCCTATGACTGTCACTCATATGCCTTAGGTACGAACCCATTTTATAACGACACAAAAATTTCTATCTGCTACTAGAAGTGTCGTTATCGAATGGTAGAGACTTACCAAACATGGGTACCCTAGTTAGATCCTCTGCTTTATTTGGTGCCCATGCAGAGATTTTTTTCGTAGGACCGAGAGTCCCTTATAGCCAATACATGACTTTATGCACTGGGTACCCATTACTCCACTTATGGGTTTTATAATGTATTTCAGCCATCACAGATACTCCTCTGACCTAACACATTAGGGGGCATCTATTATATCAAGATTTTCCTCACCCTATACAAACTTGCACATAGGGCCTTTTTCCATTTCCCTATGCAGACTTGAAGTCCCTTTTTGAAAATCCCATAGCTAAAAATATGTTTTTTCCACATATACATGCCCTGCCTATATTACAACATGCCTATATGCAGGTTGCACCACTACAACCTGCGTACATCAGGATTTGTGCCCAAAATTAAAAAATGATGTCGGGTTTCCATGTCATGTCATGAGATCTATGATCCTTGGCCTTCCATTTACTGGAAACATTCTGACTCAATCCTTCAGTTCCACTTGAAGGCTACAAATGGGCCAAATCCGAGCTATGGAAAAAAATGAGAAGAATTCAACTTTGAGAGCAAAGTTACTGTGGAGAAATTATTCATTTCACATTGAGTCTGCATCCCTTTGTCCTTTAAGTCTGAACACATTGTTCATCCCCCAAGCTCTTCCCTTATTGATTGAGAACCTCATTGTCTCTCTTATATGAGCTTGCCTTTGGTGGAGGATTGAAGTGGTGGAGGCCCAGCTGGAATGAACTTAGTTTCTCGGTTCCAAACCATGCCGACATGAAAGTTTGTAACTCATTCACTTCTGCTGATTACATCTTAATAGAAATAATATTTTCTCGTCCAATTAAGATCTTGCGAATATTGGAATTGTTATTCCATGGCCGTATTTGTTATGAATATTGATGGATTATGCTATCGAATGTGATAACATTATATATTATCACCATGTGCTTGCATTTCTTGGTTGTTGAGGACTAGTTGTAGGTATATTTCTTTGGGTCAAGTGCTCAACGATGGACTTCATCGAACATCTGGATGAGGTAGGCATTTTATCTTATCTTGATAGCATATTTGTTTATATAGCATACTTGAGATTAGAGTTGATTTCTGCAGTCATTTCCGTCTGTTGTGGTTTACCCCTAGCCATAGAGAGATTTTCCTAGTAATAGGTTAAGGATCATGGATCTCATGAAGTGACATGGAAACCCGACACAATTTTTAGTTTTGAGCACCAAACCCGATGTACGCAGGTTGCAGTGGTGAAACCTACATATATGCATGTTGTCTAACTAGTAGAGTGTGTATATGTGGACAAATATGATTTTTTGGCTCTAGGAAATACAAAAGGGGACTTCAAGTCTGCATAGGGAAATATAAATGCCATCCAAACAAGTTGCATGGGGTGAGGCAAAATTTTCTATAATAGTTAGATGTCCAACATCACCAATAGACTCCTTTACCAAGCATGTACTAGGATCATCAACATACCATCACAAGGTATGTGTCTCAACCATGTACCAAACCATCAACCTATACCATACCAAAAATCAACCGTATACCACAACTTGTACCACAACAAGTGCATCAACCATGCACCAACACTTGTACCAAACCATGTATTAACCATATACCATACCATACATCAACCTATACCATCAACATGTACTATATACCATATACCATGTACCATACCAAATGCATACCATGTGATAACCATGCACCTCAACCATCAACCATGTAAATCAACCATGTACATCAACACCATACCATCAACCATGTACATCAACACCATACCATGTATCAATCCTGTACCATACCATGTATCAATCCTGTATCATACCATGTGCCAACCATGCAGATCAACCATGTACATCAACCATATACCATATCACTCTCAATCATGGCATGTACCATAAGATAAGTCTCAAGTATACACCATAACATGTGACCAAAGCATACACCAAGATAGCCAATAATGATTCTAATGAATGTATCATAACATCACCAAGATGTACCATATCACATACTATCATCAACATGCATGTACCATAACCATAACCCTTAAAACTTACCTCTGATCCTGTAGGTGAATTGATGTACTATAAATTGACCTGTAACTCTTCCACAATACTCACCAACTTGGTACCAACATCCATTCACAATACGTGCTTTCCTCCATTGCAGCCTGTGTACATCTGCACCCGTCTGACCTGCAACTCACAGATACCTCATAAACTAGGGTTACTCATGTTGTCTGCAACTCCAATACTTTACCTTCGACCTTCCTTCACAACCTCATAAAAATGTCCTCACAAACTAGCTAAAATATCACAATACTAGACCATAACATTCACAAGATAGATATTCAATTGTAAGTGTGTGAGTGTACTTGTGAATAACTCCTTGAGGGGTATTTATACTTTTTCTAGGTAACCTCTTCCCTTATTTTAGGGCTTTCTTGTTGCAACCACTTTACCCTTTGACTAAGACTTGTAACCAACTAGGGGCTTCTTGACCACTCTTCGGGGCTTCCAACTTTACAAGGCCATATCTCTCCAACCATGAGGAACCACGTGGTGTTCCAAATCTCACCAGAAATGATATGACATGTACTATATTTTATCACTTGGTAATTGCTTTGGGTTGTTTTAAATGAACCCCAAGGTAACCTCAAACCAACTTTAGGTTGGACTCTGACCCTTCCAACCAGAGAGGGCTCTCTCAATGATTTTCTAATTGATGATAAACTCTAACAAGGTCTAGGTCAAATATGTGTATTTTCTTTCAAAATGTGGTTGATGGAGCAGAGGGGAAAACCATTGGGAATGGATTCCAAATAATGCAAATGATAAATATTAGTTACTTGTGATGAATGTTCCAAGAAACAAAGGCAAGGTAAATGGTGTTTATCAGTGAATTTTATAGTTGCAACATGCAAGTAGAAAAATGATTAACAATTGATTGCACAAAGAGCACCTAACCATGGGTGAATTCTTTATGAAAATTTAGAGGAATGAAATGGGATGACAAGTTTCTATGAACAAAACATCTAACTGAGGATGAATTCTAAACACACAAATTTGCAAGGTGAAAGAGTATTTAACTGTATATGAGATGGAGCATCTAACAAGGATGAATTCCAAACATGTTTAAGTTTAAATACTAGAAGAATTATACATAAATGAAAGCAAAGATAAGATATCACATACACATAACAAATAAAACATACTTCAAAACACCATCGTCAGGAATATCTTTTATGAAATCTGTCTTTACTTCTGCACTAATATCTATTAAGCTCAAAAAGCAATTTACAATGCACACAAGAACTTCTCCTCACACACTCTGTTGGAGTTACTTCACACACACCTACAATTTCTTTTTCCTAAGGTTTTTATTTGTTTATTAGTCATAATTAGTCATTATCCAGTCTCCTATATTTTAGGAGAGAATATTACACCTGGAGAATATTCTCTTTCAGTTCACACTTCAGTTTGACTAGTTGAGTTGAGTTTAGATGTTGCATTGGGATCATCACCATCCTAATTTGACCTTGCCTTGGTATCATCACCAAAGTGGTGCATTAGCCTTGATTCCTTGAGTTAACTCCTCACTACTTTCTGTTCAGTCAGTTAATTGAAGACTAGTTGACTAGTTAACTCAACTAGGTGGTAGTTCATTCCCGTAACTGCCTGAGAGACTAGAATAGGTGGTAGTTCACTCCCGTAACTGCTGGTGTGTGTCCAGATCACTCTAGACCACCACTATGGTGACTTGGTTCACCTCAAGTCAAACTCATTGAGTTATACATAGTATATCATGTGTAAATTATTCATTATTCATAACGGTTAATGAGAATTCTTTCCATTCTTTCTCTCCTTCTTCTTCTTTTTCCTATTCTCCATGAAAATGTGTGTATCATTGTTTAGCTAGATCTATTCTATGTAGGTCAACACATTTACATGGTATCAGAGACGACAGATTACTAAGCAAAAGCTACACCAAATTTTTTTGCAGGTACAAAAGATTGAAGACAGCGAAAATATGGAATTCCAAAAAGAATTCATTCTTACACCTTACAACTATTTTGCATGGAAGGAAAAAATAGCCATACATCTCTGATCCATAGGGTTGTATAGGTTAACCATGAATACAGATACATAACTGACATCAGCCATAGAAAAATCCAAGTACTTAAATCTCATGGATGAGGCACTCAAAACAATTTGCAGTCTGATTTCTCCCGATCTCCTTTTTCATATATCTTCGTGTAAGACTCCCAATGAATCCTGGACCATATTGGAAGGGCTCTTTGGAAAAAAATATGAGATGAGGGGACACATGCTGGAGGTGGAGCTGCTCACATTGGATCCAAAAATCTTCGAGAATATCCAATATTTCTTTACAAAATTCAAGGATTTACTGTCACAACTCAAAGCTTGTGGGGTTGATAAATCGAAGGAGGAGAAAAAAATGGTTCTCACCATTCTCTCCAAGCTTGGACCTGAATTCTCTGTATTCGTATCCACATTCCATACTGTCAGATTCACCTCTGGAGCCACCTGGAAGATGACTTCTCTTGAGGACTTTATCGAATCCATGAATCAAGAGCAAACCAAGCTCATCAACATGGGTGCAATAAAAGGCCCAAGGGTGCATGGACTCACTGTGCATGATGGAAGCCAAAAATATCAGAAATCTAAAGATAAAGATAAGAGAAAATCTCATGCACATATGAAGAAGGAAGGGTACACAAAACCCTTCACCGATGCCTTTGGATCCAAAGGAGAAAAGGGAAGAAAATGAGAGAAATGCACGTACTGTCACAAAGGATTCCATTCGGAATTCACATGCATGCAAAATAAAATATATATGATGTCTCAGATACTTCAGCAAAACAAGCTTGGAGATTGCATCCCCGAGGGTGTAAAGAAGAAGAAGCCAGAAGATTCGAATTCCAAGAAAGGAAATTCTAGCCATACGTTGATTGCCATCAACTCCTCTCCCGATGCTTGGATTGTAGATTCAGGAGCATCACATCACATAGATGCCTCAGAAGTAGTCTATTCTTATTTGGATGCATGCAAATGTCCTCCTATTCTGATGGGGGACAACTCTTCTGTCGAAGTCATGGGCAAAGGAAGGATTGAACTCACTAATGGAAGCTTTGAGAACGTGTTGCATGTTCCCAAGCTTTCTCTCAACCTTCTCTCCATGTATCAGATGAAAAATTCCGGCACCGGAAAGAAATTCGTATTCACACCAAATTCCATGGACATATACGACATGCAAACCAACTCCAGGGTTGCTACCGGTGAGGTAAATCATCAGTCTAGATTGTATACATTTTCTGAATTCATTGAACCTGATTCTGCTTTACTGCTTACTCATGCTGATGAAAGTAGTAGGATATGGCACAAAAGGTTTGGACATTTGAATTTTAGATACATGCAATAGCTTAGCAAGAACATATTATTTGATGGTCTACCAGACATCCATTTCTCCAAGGGAGTATGTGAGGGATGTGTTATAGGAAAACACCCTCAAGAGAAATTCGTCAAAGGAAAGTCTCAGCGGGCTTCCGCACCTTTAGATTTGATCCACAATGACCTCATGGGTCCTTTTCCGCATCCATCGATCAGAAAAGTGAGGTTTGTTCTCATTTTTGTTGATGATTTCTCATGTTTTACTTGGATCTACTTTCTCAGGAAAAAATCCGAGGTCTTTCAACACCTCAAAGATTTCAAAGCTTTGGTTGAGACACAGTCCGGAAAGAAGATCAAAGTCCTCCAAACTGATAATGGGGGAGAGTATGTGAATCATGAGATTCATAATATTTTCCATGAGGCAGGGATTCAGTTGCAACATACAGTCCCCTACACTCCACAACAAAACGGAGTTGCCGAGAGGAAAAACATATATCTAAAGGACATGGCATCTTGCATGCAAAGTCACTACCACAGAGACTATGGGCTGAAGCACTTAGCTGTGCAACATACATCCAAAATAGATCTCCTCATAGATCTGTCAAGGATAAGACCCCCTACGAGGCTTGGAGCGACCTCAAACCAGAAGTGGCCCACTTTCACATTTTTGGTTCACGTGCATGGGCCCAGATTCCCTCTAAAAAGAGGAAGGCACTTGATCCACAGAGCACCGAGTGCATTTTTGTTGGATACCCCAACGGTGTGAAGGGATATCGGCTTATTGATCTTTCCTCGAACCGACTCATCATTGGGTGTAGTGTCCAATTTGAGGAAAGTGTCTCACATGTACCTCAACAGTCGCATGCAGACACCTTCACTCTTCCACTTGTCCAAGATGATGAGCATGCACATGTTGACTATTCTTCAGATGAGAGTTTAGATTCAGAGGACTCAGATGATTTAGATTTAGAGTCAGTACAGTTAGATGCAAAGTCAGAGCATCTAGATGTAGTCGCAGAGCCAGAGCAGAGGCCCAAGTGGGCACAAACTACTCTTCAGGATGCAGGGGATCTCGTTGGTGATCCAACCGATACTAGGAGGACTCGATCTGATTTTGAGGAGCCTCCTATTGCACTCACTGCCACTGAACCATTGCCTTCTAGGCATATTTTCTTGGTTCAGTATTCATATCCACAGTCTTATGGCGAGGCTATTGGAAATCCCTTTTGGGAATACACCATGCAGGAGGAGTACAACTCCCTCCTCGAGAACTAGACTTGGGATCTGGTTCCCCTTCCTTCTGGGAGGAAACTTGTCAGATGAAGATGGGTCTACAGGACCAAGAGTGCAGCGGATGGATAGATCAACAGATACAAAGCTAGGCTTGTCTCCAAAGGCTTTCAACAGGTTCATGGTATTGACTATGATGAGAACTTCGCTCCAGTAGCGAAGATGGATTCCATACGATTGGCACTTGCCATTGTGGTAGCCAAGGGATGGGAAGTCCATTAGATGGACGTGAAGAATGCATTTCTTCATGGTGATTTCTCTGAGGAGATCTACATGGAGCAGCCCCAGGGATTTATGCAGGACTCATCTTTGGTATGTCGACTGAAGAAGTCACTTCATGGCCTCAAGAAGGTTTCGAGGGCATGGTATGCCAAGATGGACTCCTACCTGTTGTCACAGAACTTTGTACATTGTAAATCAGACCTGAATGTATACATGCTCAGGATGACTGATTCACTTCTACTTTTAGTTCTGTATGTCGATGATTTGCTGATCACTGGTTGCTCGACTTCAGTGATAACTGCAGTCAAGAGGATTCTTCATGACAGGTTTTTAATGACGGACATGGGTCCACTACACTTGTTCCTTGGACTTGAGATCAGTTAGGATGCATCAGGCATCAAACTGTCTCAAGCCAAGTATGCACGAGATCTCCTTGAGAGATTTCACATGACAGACTGCAAGTCTGCTCCAAATCCTTTCCTATCAGGAGTCAAACTTGAGGATGGCAGGGAGACTCCACTGATTGACAACACACTGTACATACAACCAGTGGGGATCTTGTTGTATCTCACACACTCCAGACTAGATCTCTCATTGGCAGTTGGCACAGTTTCCAGGTTCATGCAAGAGCCGCATGAGATACATTGGAAAGCTGCAAAGTGTATCCTTTGATACATATAGGGCACCATCACCTTTGGGATTCGTTATGCAGCATAATCTACATTAGATCTCATTGGGTTTACTGGATCCGACTGGGCTAGTGATATCATTGATCACAAGTCTACATCTGGTTACTCACACAGTCTTGGTTCCGAGCCTATCTGTTGGTCGAGCAAGAAACAAGCTGCCATTTCTCTATCTTAAGCCGAGGCAGAGTACAGAGGGGTAGTTAACATAACCATTCAGGCTATGTGGCTACAACATTTTCTCACTGAGTTGGGCATTCAGTTTCATCGACCGATCGTCATCCAGTGTGACAACCAGAGCACTCTGAAGTTATGTAGAGATCCAGTTAAGAGGCAGCGGATGAAGCACATCGAGATCCACATGCACTACATTCAGAACTTGGTACACAAGGGGATCATCAACTTATAGTTCTGTCCTTCAACAGAACATACGACAAACATTTTCACCAAGACCTTCACTGAGCAGAAATTCCATTCTTTGCGAAGTCGTCTTGGAGTGAAGGACACAGTTGCCTAGCAACTGTAGTTCTTCTTTTTTACATACATTGTACCTTGAGGGGGGTTTTTTCCCATGAGGTTTTCCCTCTTTCCTCACTTTATTTTCAGTGTATCTTTTGTACTTGGGTACCTA
>ML783637.1:832630-846886 GCA_009831015.1 Picea engelmannii | reverse complement strand
CTCCTCAACTCTTAAATTTTTTTTACTAACTGTTTCATCCTCATTCATCTTTAGTTGTTCAAATTTCAGTCTATGTGTCTGAATTTTGGCATCTTTAACTTTCTCATCTCCTTCATAACTGCTAATAAGTTTATCCCACATTTCTTTGGTAGATTCAAGTTGCATTACCTTTACAAATTTAGCTTCAGCAATCCCACTCAATATATCATTCATTTCCTTTGCATTGAAGCTAAATTCTAACTTATCATCTTTGGAAGCTAACACAACAGGTTTTTTATATCCAGTCTCTACAACATCCCAAACATCAACACCTAAGGCCATGATGTATGTTCTCATTCTAACCTTCCAGAAGCCAAAATTTGTTCCATCAAACATAGGAGGATTATTGGTTGAAGTTCCTTCATGGATTGTCATGTTTAAGCTTATTGATCTACCTTTAAATAAAAGGAACCCGCTTTGATACCAATTGTTGGAATTACTAAGACAATTGAGAAGGGGGGGGGGTGAATTAGTTGTTACTGTGCTTAATTTTTTTTATGCCTATTGAAATATTATTAATCTTCTCTAAGTGATCATCGAGATTATGCAAGACATGAAAAGCAAAAATAATAGACATCAATCACACATATGGTATACACAGAGACACATATTCATGAGGAAACCCATAAAGGGAGAACACTTCTTGTTCTTAGAATGATAGGTAGTCTTTTATGTTCTGTACATCATCAATATTTGAGTACCAACGCAAAATGAGGCTACAACCTCTTCTTTAACAAGTTGAAACTTGTTGAGAGCACCAAATCTCTGGTTTCTCTAGCACCCACTAGAAGGAAACACCAACTGCCTGAGTGTTCCAGCACCAACTGGATGGAAGCACCAACTTCCAGTCACATAGGCACCAATCTGTATGACAGAGACCAATGGTTCTCCCTTGCACCACCCTAGTTTTTCTGGCTGCAATCAGATGGAAGCTACAACTCCCCGTGTTCAAGCACCCACTTGAAACTATGATAAAAATAGTCCTCCCTAGCACCACCCTACCACCCTGATTATAAATCTTTACTTGAACAAGACCTTACAACAATACAAACATTTCAATGCTTACCACTTCTTCTCTATTATGCAATTCTGTTCTGCTTCTATCTGTTCATGCTTAGCTCCACTTGTTTTCTGTCTCCATCTTCTCTTCCTCTGTTCTTCTCATGCTCTTAGGTTCTCGTACAGTCTTCTATTTTCACCATTTCTGCTCTGTTCAACTTATGTTCTTCATCTCTACATTTTCTCGCTCAGTTCATTATGTAATATTCATTGCTTACAGTTCGACTACTTTTTACAGAGAAACAACAACGTCTCTCTGTCACATCATTTTTCTTTTATTCCTGCTCTCATCATCTGTTACACTCCACATCTCCAATGCTCAAGTCAAGAATCTAAAAAACACTCAGGAATCATGATTCCAACACTCAGGAACAATGATTCAACCACTCGGGAACAATGATTCAGTTGGTGTAAATGAATCGTAACTGATCAAGAAATCACTAGATGAAACAACAACCCTTCGATTAGGTTCGGTTTGATCAATGTCATTGGATTATACACACAAATTCTTTTTGACTTTTCAATGCATAACCTTCGATGTGGAGCCTAGCAGCGCTAGCTCCTTCCTCAATATTCTGTTGATTTGACCTTGGGTGATGCTCTTATGTGACCACGTAATTAAGGGCATGACCAAAGGTGGTTTGAGGGATATCCACTTTTTGCCCCACAATTCACTATAGAGCTCTACATATGCCTTTGGTGATACCGTGGTTTTGATTGCAGCCCGTTCACAAAAAATTAAGACCCGAGCATTTTTTGATCCCACAATGTGATGGGATCGTTGATCTCATGATCTTAACGGTGCTCCTGAACCGATGGTTCAGATCTTTCCTTTCAAGTTCCTCGGATCAGATCTAACCTTCCTAAATCAACAACTGTGATTTACTTCATGATCCGGGCTTTGATATTTTCAACTCTCAAACCCTACTTTCTTCCATACGTTAATCTTCCAGAGTTGATGATCCACGAACACCTGTCCTTCTCAATCTCTACCTCTACTTAGAGGATTTTTCCTCTCAACTAGATTAACGGTCTCGTGTCCCCTTTCTCAATCAATAGTCAAGATCTCCTTCGCTACTCCGAGCTTTGGTGATTTCAATTCTCAACCTTCACGCTCTCCCAGAATGATTTTAGCTAGAGTCCATAGATTCCTACCATGTGTCCTCCTCAAATCAACGACTCTAGTCTACTTCAAGACTTCAATACTTTCTACCAAGACCAGATAGATGACCCTTGGCACCCTTCTCGATCAACATTTGAGATTCACTTAGGGTCTTCGATGATTTCACTCTCTGCTTTCCTCCAGAGTATTTCAAACTCGGAGTTCTGGATCTGTCGCCACGCGTCCACCTCGAATCAATAGTCCTTGTTCACTTAGGGACTTCACCTGGAGTCCATAGGTTTATGCCATGTCTTTACTGGTCTAGACATCCCAGATCCACTTCGGATGATCCGATGCTTGAGATTTACCCCAGACGATCTGACGACTGAGATCTATTTCAGATGATTGGATGATCGAGATTTACTTTGGCTATCTAGCTCTCTAGGATTCAGGAGTTTCTGATCTCAACTAAAAACTCTCGAAGTGATTTCTCTGGAGTCCATGATCCATTGCCACGTATCCCTCTAGATCTGACGATTGGAATTTACTCTGGCTCTCCATCTCTTTGGGTTTGGAGAATTTCAATTCTCAACTGGAAATTCTTGAAGTGAGATTTCTTTGGAATCTCAGATCAGCTGACACATACTCCCCTGATGATCAACGAACCAGATTCTCCTTCTGGTGATGAATGGTCTCAAATTACTTCAACTATTTCACCTTTTTTTGATCCAAGAACTTCCAGAGTTGTGGATCTTACGCCACTTTTCCTCCTTGACGATGGACAGTCCCAAACTACTTCGAGACTTCGAAACTTTGGTAAGTCCTCTCTCCTGCGTGCGCAAAGCGTTAAGGCTCGTGCACCTTTTTTCGATCAGACAACCGTTGGTCCTCTGTGCTGTGATCCAACGGTAACTTTTTCCATCTCTCATGAGCTTCTGATCTCTCTAACTTAGAAGTTTTTCTAAGTGTTCAAAGGTCTCAACCTTTTCTCCTCCTGCGAGTTCGTCTCTTGGACCTCGTCTGCACTTCTGGAAAGTGCTATCTCTTCTGAGCTTTATCGTCTTCATCGCTGCTATTCTTGCCATCAATGACAAGAACACTCTTCCTATAAACATGCTAACAGATTCTAGTAGCCTTGTACATTGGGCTACTCCCAACTTTTCTGAGACCTTCAACTTGCAAAATGTGAGCTGCAATCCAAATTGAAGCTACTGCACACTACTAAAACTTAAAACTAAAACACATTGCAAACTGAAATGGAAATATGAAATCTTGCTCATACCTATGAGCTTATTTATGTACAAACCATCCTACTCTAACTTGGTAAAGAATCTTTGCAAAATCAATTGACATCGCAACTCCAATGTAGCCAATCAAGCAAATGGCTATTTGGCTACTTTTTTCTCACACTTTCCTTGAGTAGACGGAAAAAATTGGAGAATGGAAACCCAAATTCCCACTTGAATCCATCTCTTTTGATGGTGAACAAAATAATATCTACCTTCATGGATGATTTTAAAAAGACTAGCCACATGATCCTTGAGAACATGTAGAATTACCCCATGTTGATGACTGCTTTCATTTATGACAACTTATTTTTGTTCCATTTTATGAAACTTAAGATCATCCTCAACATAAATGAGAGAAACATGTTCATCATTTTTATCATGCAAATTGGGAAAAAACTCTATACATTCTTGAAAGGATTCAAAAATAAAAGTCACATCATATATATCATACATATCAAAAGTTGACCTTTTATGTGATTCATCAAGAATGTCATTTTGGCTCCTAAAAATTCCTGAATTCATCAATTCAAGAGGCTTGAAATTTTGAATGTTTCTTCGCTTTCAAAAGTGTCTAAGACAATCAAACCTTCTTCACTATTTTCTTACAATTGTGGGGTGTAAGTGTTATGAATGAGTTCACTGTCCAAAGTTTCCAAGCATATAATTTCATAAATCTATTTTGGATACACTTGTTCTTGAAATGACACTTCAGAAAATGGATGGTATGAAGAACATGGTGAATGACTATCTTCGTCTCTATCAAAGTCTCTTGAAATATGAAAATTTTCATCATTATTAGGGGATGAAAAATAACTCTGAAGCACTTTGTCCTGCTGGAAATTTTCATGAGCATCTTGACAATTAACCTCTACTTTTTGTTCATGACGTTGAAAATAATTTTCATAAATAGATTCTAATATTTCCTCATCCATGAAATCATCATCTTCATAAGCACTTTCCAATTTTTGAATAAAAATTTCAAAGTGATGACAACAGTCTTGTACCAACAACAATGCTGGATATGATCCTTTATAATTTTCAAAAAATACTGTATGAAAATCTTGTAATGAATAAAGACTTGCAAACGATAAATTTTCATACCATTCTTTTGCCTTTTCTTCCAAGGTGGCCATGAACATATTCATTAAAAATTCCTCATGAAATTTAACCCCAAGATTTCGTACATGCATATGAAATCTAATCAAATGAAGAGCATCATTGTCTCCTTTTTCATCTTTGAATCTAGGTAGATAAGTTTTCCAATCTATGTTAGACATTCGATTTGGAAAATCGAGAATGTGAGAACGATTCATTGGAGCATACCTTGCAGATCCGTGATCCATCTTGAAGTAGTGGAGTCGCTAATAAAGTCTTTAGGCTACTGAGTCTTTGGACAATGAAGTTGCCATGAAAATTATGAGCATTGGATTCTTCTAAAACTGGAGTCACCAGGTGAATGGTACAACCTTTATGTGTTTGGCTTATGTTCACCATTAGAAGTCAAATCTGAACTTTGTCGTTTATCCCAGGGAATATTTCACTTTTGCTCCCCGACAACGATGCCAAAAATGTTATCATTTGGTAATTTCTTTGGGCTGTGTCAAAGGAACCCCAAGGTAACCTAAAACCAACTTTAGGTTGGACTTTGACCCTTCCAACCAGAGAGGGCTCTCTCAATGATTTTCTAATTGATGATAAACTCTAACAAGGTCCAATAGTTGAAATAGAGGTCAGATCTGTAGATTTTATTTCAAAATGTGGTTGATGGACCAGAGGAAAAAAACATTTGGAATGGAGTCCAAATAATGCAAATGATAAATATTAGTGAATGGTGATGAATTTTCCAGGAAACAGAGGCAAGGTAAATGGTGTTTATCAATAAATTTTATAGTTGCAACATGAAAGTAGAAAAAGGATTAACAATTCATTGCACAAAGAGCACCTAACCATGGGTGAATTCTTTATGCAAATTTAGAGTAATGAGATGGAATGACAAGTTTCTATGAACAAAGCATCTAACTAAGGATGAATTCCAAACATGTTTCAATTTAAATACTAGAAGAATTATACAGAAATGAAAGCAAAGAGAAGATATCACATACACATAAGAAATATAACATAATTCAAAATACCATCATCAATAATCTCTTCTATGAAATCACTCTGTACTTCTACACTAATATTTATTAAGCTCAGAAAACAGTTTATAATGCACACAATAACTTCTCCTCACACACTCCACCCATTTTTACATTCTCTTTATGATAATATATATAAAAATGTCATATCAAAGCTTAAGGAGGTCTAAATCCTTCCTTATATAAATATAGGAAGAGGTTACAATAGCTTAGGAAATAATATTTGGCAAAATCTGTCCATATCCCACTTTATAGGATTTGGTTTTTGACCAACTAAAATTGTGCTAACTGAAGAGAAAATTATGAGATTTGGTAGAAAAATCTTCAAACTTCATCATCCAAATCAATTTGGAGTCAAATTTTCCAAGTTGGAGGTCCACCAAGTCTAATTTAAAAAAATTCTAGAACTTGTCGGCAAATTTGGCTTGGCAAAATTATGGAAAATAGGCCTCAAAGATGACATAATATCTCCCAAATAATGATAGCTGTGTAAAAAATAAGAGAGATTTTTATTATTGGGTCTTTTCTTGACAAAAACCTCTTTGTTTTTTCAAAAATTATTCTCCATATTCTCATAATATGTGCCCAAATATGATGACTAAAACAAGAAATCATTGAATGCTTAAATTTGGAAAAATGGGTTGTAAATATTCATTCAAATCTCCCAAACTATGACACTTGTTGCAAATCTGAGAGAGGTTTTTGTTATTGGGTCCATTCTTGACAAAAAAAATTCTTGGTTTTTCAAAAATCCTCTCCAGTTGTTCAGAAAACGATCTCGAAGTTGACTTCTAAAATAGTTAGAAACACAACATGCTCTTTCACAGTTGTGTAGCAAGGTTGTTGCGCAACAACAACCTACAACAGAAAAAAAAAACACAATTGCATAGAAAAAGGCTCCTTTCACATTTTTCACCTTTTTTGTTCTTTGCTGGAAAATGATGATGTCTGATGGTGATTGTAGCCTTCTGATGATGATTAGAAGCCCTTGAATTCTTTCAACTTCCTCAAAACATTACTTGCTCTTTCAAAACTTACAAAACCCTAATGTGCCAAATCGCAACAAATGAACCTTCATTGCCTCTGTCTGATAAACAAATTAGGTTGATGCATTCAAAATTTCTATCTCATTATCACTCTGAGATTCCCACTCAAAACTTGACAAGGAAACTTCATTTTGTTGATTGAAATTGGATTGTTATAGCTGCGCAGCGTATGAGAAAATTAGGTTTGATGTAGCAAAGGATATGCATTTAAAGGAAAAGTTTGAGTTTTTTGGTTCATACGAAAGGTTTTCCTTTCAAACATCAACCAAGAGCCCGAAAAAACAGTTATAGGGTGTAAGAGTGAAGTAGGCGATGATGCACAACACTGTGAGCAATGCCCCTTGCAACCAGTGTGCAACAAGATTGGATGGTAGATTTGCAGATTTGTAGAGAAGAAGAGTGGTATCTAGGGGTTTCTTTGTGTGGAAGATGAATAATTTTAATGCTAAATCCAAATTAAACCACCACTTATACCCATCATACCTTGTTGTACTTTAATACTCAATTGCGCAAGATTAGGAAGTTGCGCAACAACTTGTGCAACACTATAATTTGCTTGATGATGCCACATGCCTCCAACGGATTTGAGCTCATGAGATTTTATGACCCATGAAAATACTGAATCTAACTGATCATGATTGGCCATATGACCTCTATTAACCAAGTTTGACCAAATCACAAATTTTCATGTGAAAATTTACATGTGCTAACACTATCCATTTATGATAGTATTACCTACAATTACACTATCCTTCATGTCTTTATTCCTTAATAAACTTTGAGTCCCATAACCACACCTCTAGGGCTATATGTAGACTACAACAAATGTACCCAACTAACTCACCATCAATCTCGAACATACCAATTTCAATCAACTATCCAACATCTCTGCACCTCTCCAAGGGTTGACATCAATCTCCAAGATCACTCTCCAAGGGTTGACATCAATAACAACCAACTGTCCAACAATCTCCCCCTTTGGAATTGATGGAAACACCAACATTGATGGAAAAACTTATACATGGAAACCCTCATGCTCATTCTCCCCTTGTGATCATCGATCCTCATCTATGTTTCTATCTCTCTCCCTTTGACATAAATGACAAAGGGTATCTCCTCTTGGGGCTTCTCCCCCTGTCTTTATGCCTCTGTCCTTTCTCTTCATCTTTGACCAAAGGTTAACTCCCCCTGTTGATATGTATCCTCCTGATACTGTACCTATTCTAAACAATCATGGGAAAAATAATAGCTCCCCCTGTGGGTATGTCTCCCTGTCTGTATGCTACTAATAGTCCTTTCTATATCTCTCTCTCTGATGATTTTTCTTCCCTTGAATTTTCTGTAAGATGTAGATCAATGTAGGTCTACCTATATATGTTTCCTTTCTTCTAGTTTTGTTTATTTTCCATTGGTGTTTCCTCTTGAATTTCACTAACATATATAAAAAGCATTCAAAATTTGATTTCTTCATTTACTTTTCATGTTAACTTGACCGTACTGTTTAATGATTTTCTTATGATGTTCTAGCTTCTGCTGATGGTTTCTCTTTCCCTGTTTTGTTGTGCCTTTCACTGCTTGCCTTTCCATGAAAAACTGATTCCACTGATTCCAATTGTAAATATGTTGCTATGCATCTGACCCATGTTTCCTGTACTTGCTAAGCATCACATGAATCCCTCTCTGTCCATATTTGATAAACTGTTCATAACCCTGCTACTCAACTGTCCACAATGCTGACCCATCTGTCACTGTACCATTCTACATACTTCTCTTGAATATACTACAATTGATCATCACATGTTTCTGTTGATAAAAAAAAACCAATTATTTCCACCGATCTGATCTATATGCTCATCAAACTTTGCATGTATGGAACAACTTGTACTAAAGATATCCCTTCTTGAATACATATGTGGAATATAATAAAAAAATTCTTCCTACCAATTGATACTTGCATGGGAACACAACTTCTCAACTGATCAATTTGTTACTCTGTTCTTCTACTATCTGACTACTTTGAATATGTGTCTATAAACACTTCATACTGCTTGAATTATGGTTCTCTGATATGTAGTTTCTATTGCATGGAATCCCCTTGTTCAACATACATATTTGCTGAGATTATCCAAGCCGGATGGCTCAGAAAAATACTCGCTCTGATGCAAAGTGGTATTCCTCTTCGTCTGTAGACTCATCATCTTTCTGAACTTTGAATTCTTCCTTTCTGACTGTGGATCGATCTTGTACTATAAACCCTGAAAGAACAATATCTTGTGCCTTTTATTTATTCACATGTTCTTCTTTTCTTTCTCGTACTACTGCAAATCCTGCGATCTATGGGACCTAGTTTGTATTCACATGTTCTTATTGTTTTCCATTTCTTTTCCAAATCTTCCTATATCTGACATCTTCCTTTTTGCATGTAGATTTTTCTTGATCTCGTACTTTTGGGTGTCCTTAGTTTATCTACTCTTGATTTATCCATTCTTGTTTTCTTTTCCATACTTTCTTATATCTGATATCAATGTTCTCTTTCATAGAAGTATCCATCACGTTTCTACAATCACGAGCTATGTGTCCATAGTTGTGGAATTTGTAACATTCAATGTTATGTGGGGCCACATAAGATTTTATTGCTTGACCATTTCTTCCATAAGCCCTGCAATTTGCAACCTTATGTCCAAAGTTAGTACAATAAAAACAATAACCATTAAAGAAATTTACATACCTGGAAGTGAATGACATTCTTTGTGGTGTAGCCTTCCTGAATTCTTTCCTTGGTTGATCATGGGCTTCTCTTTTGTGGATTCCTTCATTACGGTTGAAGCTTCTTTGTTGCTTGAATGTGGTAGGTCTTGTTGAAGATGTATCTCTATTATACTCATTCTTCTTTGATTCTTTCTAACCGTGATTCCTTCCTTTGAGTACTTCTATATAACTCTTACTCTTTTCTTCATTCTTCTTTTCTAGTAACCTGGAGGGATTCTCTTCAACATTCTCTACTAGTGACATGGATGTTTCTATCTCTTCAATGTTCTTGCTGAACTTGATGATTTTTCTCTCAATGTGACAACTTCTTCTTCAAGCTTCTCAACCTCTTCTTCTTTCTTCATCGTCTGAATCTTCATGACTTCTTTTGTTCTCTTTACTTCTTCAAGTTGGATCTTCAATGTGATTATTTCATCTTCAAGTTCTCTTTCTTGTTGACTAAATTATGCTTCATGATTCTTTTCCTTTTCAATCTCAATATTGTCTTCTATTTAATTGGGCTTCTCTGTCTCATTACTTTCAATCTTCAAATAAGGGAATTCAATTTCAAGATGTCCTACTTCTTCACAATTAAAGCAAAAATACACACTTCTGTTGACTTTGCACTCTTCTTCTTATGAATATGTCTGACATGTTGAGCATCTTACCTCTTGTTTTGTACCTGTATATTCTTTATCAATCTCTATCTATGTAATGGGAGAAGAATATATATTATATAACATCTCCTAGAGTTCTTTAACTGATGAACATTTTCCCACTTTGTCTTGTACTAAATCAGGTAATCCTTCCATGATGAAATCCATTGATGTTTTTTTGTTCTTCTTCAATTCCTTCTTGACTGCAGTCTTTGGTGGTTTCTTTATAGTGGTGTACCCTGTAACAATTGAGTGCCAAATATCACACCCTTTTTCTTGTAAAAATACCTTCATCCTTCCACTCCATATTTCATACTTCAAACCATTCTGACCATTGAACATTGGTGCTCCATTCATACTGCACTCCATGGTCTACCTTCTAGTGGTTAAAATATTTCTTGAAAGAACCAAATATGATACCAATTGTTGGAATACTGAGAGGGAGGGGGGGGTGGGTGGGGGTGAATCATTATGAGCACTTTATACCACTTTTAACCACAATATATATTCTTTGAATTTATCAACATTGTTCAACAATTTATCATCAATATATCATCCATTATTTCATTCGATATATATATCATAAGCATGTAATCATAAGAAACATCACATCAAGAACACAATACACCAATATTTACGTGGAAACCCAAATGAGAGAAAACCACGTAATGCTTTGTTATATATATCAAGAATTCATTCATAGGAAGCACCAACTTACAAATTCTCTAGCTAGAATTGGAAGGAGGATACAACCCCATATTTAAAGGCTCCAATCTGAAGGAAGCTACAAATCCCTGAATTCTCTAGCTCCAACCAGAAGGAGGCTACAACCCCCTGAGTTTTTCGGCTCCAATCGAAAGGTGGCTACAACCACCTAGTTCTCAAGCTCCAACCAGAAGGAAGCTCCAATTCCTTGATTCTTCGGTTCTAATCAGAAGGAGGATACAAACCCATTTCCTTGCCCCATCCTACCATCCTGAAATATAAGTGTATACCGACTGTCACTACCACAATCACTGCCACTGTGACTGTGACTGTCGCTTTCTCTGCCACTGTCACATCAACCATTAACATGTCAACCCGTCACTATCACCGATACTCAACTAGATCCTCTCATATGGATCATATACCAAGGACACCTCTCAACTAGATGTCCAACATCACCAAGGCATGCCTCTACCAAGCATGTACTATGATCACCTACATACCATCACAAGATATGTGTCTCAACTATGTTCCAAACCATCAACCCATACCATACCACGCATCAACCGTATACCACAACAAGTGCATCAACCATGCACCCACACTTGTACCAAACCGTGCATTAACCATGCCCCATACCATACATCAACCTGTACCACCAACCATATACCATGTACTATACCAAATTCCAACGTACCATGCACCTCAACCATCAACCATGTACATCAACAATTTACATCAACACCATACCATGTATCAATCCTGTACCATACTATGTATCATACCATGTTCCAACCATGCACATCAACCATGTACATCAACTATAACAATTGCCTCAACCATATACCATATCACTCTCAATCATGCCATGTACCATAAGATAAGTCTCAAGTATACACCATAACATGTGACCAAAGATTACACCAAGATAGCCAATACTGCTTCTAATCAATGTATCATAACATCACCAAGATGTACCATATCACATGCTATCATCACCATGCAAGTACCATAACACCATAACCATAACCCTTAAAACTTACCTCTGATACTCTAGGTGACCTCCTATACTGTAAACTGACCTGTAACTCTTCCATAGTCTTCACCAACCTGGTACCAACATCCCTTCACAACCTTTCACAATATTTTCACAGATCCACAACTTTCCACTACTACATATTGAAAAATTTGCAACGACCACTTGTGACGAAAGTACTCTTTCGTCACAACATTCAAGAGAAAAGGTTCAATTTTTCTAAATCCACCCCGTATTCATCACTATCTCGATGCATGTACTTTGACTAAATTAATATGGTAAATGTTTGTCGCAAGAGCGATGCATGTAGTTTGTTTAAATTAATATGGTCAACGTTCGTTGCAAGAGCGATGACTGACCTAACGTTAAAAGTGACCGTTAAAAATGACAAATAAATAGGTAAAAAAAAAGAAATATTTTAGGTCACGGTTGTCGCAATTGCGACGATTGTGACTTAAAATTGGACTATAAATATTTGACGATTTAAAGATGTTTTGACAATATTGCTATAACAACGATAGTTAAGAAAGGGTATTTTTGTGTGGAAGAATGTCGTAGAATGTAGTTAGAGGTGGGGAAAAAAGTAAAGTAGGTGAAAAGGGTGATGGTAGATGTTATTTCCCTTGTAAAAAATGTTGCCTCATATGTCCCGTAAGAATTTTAATAGCAACAACTACGAAACATTGTAGGAAACATGGGCACATTGATGGCGGATCGAATGAATATCGTCCCATGGTAATTAGCTATATATTCATTATATTTTTTTATTTTGTCAATTTTATATAAAATTATATATATTGTTTGAATGTTTGTTATAGTATACACTAATTTTGCATGATTTTTTGTAATTATAAAGTTAGAGTTTCCCTCTAACTTTCCGCAGAATATTGCACCAAGTATTAGTAGAAATGATGTTGTACAAGATGAGAAACATCATGACGAAGCAAATGAGGATCTCATAGAAGAAGATGATGGGACAAATCAAGTTAATGATCCCATGGAAGAAGATGATGGGACAAATCAAATGATCCAAGATTTGTTTTCGCAGCCAGATGAGGATGGGGAAAATGCTGGTATTTATGATGAACCTCTATTAGAAAAAGCAAATAAACAACTTTATGAAGGATCAAGAGCAAATATTCTCTCTGCTAGATTTCTGCTAGTGAACTTAAAGGTTATGAATAATTTGTCGAACACTTGTATGACATAGATTCTAAGGTATGTAATATGTTTCATCTCATATTATACATAAATGTTGATTTTTTTCTATTTGTTTTTAGTGTTAATTAATGTGTAAAATAAGAATACAATTTTTATGATTAATATTCTTACATTAACTAGTTATTTGTTATGTTGTAGATTGTTAGGTGATTTTTTGTTACCATCGTCAAATATTTTACCTCGCACATATCGAGGTTTGCATGCCATTATGAAAGACATTGGAATGGATTTTCAAACTATATATGCATGTCCTAATGACCATATTATATATTATGGACAACATGCTTCGAAAACAGAATGTCCGCAATGTCTTATCAATAGATATAGAACCGATCAAGTAACAAAAAGGGTGCCTTGAAAGGTTCTTCGTTATATTCCCATAATTCCACGTTTGCAATGATTGTTTAGGTGTGAAAACATAGCACAATTTATGGATTACCATGCACATAACAAAAGTGGATATGGTGTTCTTTGAATGCCTGCCAATGGTTCTGATTTTAGGGAAATTGAGGAAAAATGAGCATATTTCAAAGATGAACCTCGTAACGTTAGGCTTTCATTGGCAACTGACGATGTTAATCCATTCAGAGAGCTTATGTCTATTTACTCAGTGTGGCCTATTTTTGTTATCAACAATAACATTCCTCCTTGGATGTCAATAAAGAGGGAGCACATAATGTTGACAATGATTGTTCCAGGTATTTGTTTACATTAAGTTTTTGAATTTAACATTTTCATTTGTTTCAATTTTTGCACAATATCTTTTGTTTATTTATTTAATTATATATATTAAATGATATCATTCCTATAGTAATTATGTGTAATTTCAAACCATTAGGTAACTACCAGGTTAAATATATGAATGTATATATCAAGCCTCTTATCGGCGAGCTACTAAACTTATGGGCTGGCATCACAATGTATGACATATGTAAACCAATCAGGGAGAAGAAATTTAAATTCCATGGAATATTTTATGGACAATTCATGATGCCCCTGGAATAACACATTTTTGTGGTATGTAGCATTTTATTATTGCTCTTTAATAGTATATAATATTTTAATGTTATCGTCGTGCATGCTTAATTTTTAAATAATCTCATCGTATAATTGACATTAATCCATTTGTTGCAGGTCTTCAAACAAAGGGTAAATTTGCATGTCCAGTTTGTGGCCCTAAGATGAAGTATCGTCATTCAAAAAGTTTAGGAAAGATG
>ML783637.1:815645-831180 GCA_009831015.1 Picea engelmannii | reverse complement strand
GTATATACCTCCTACATTTTTCAATGCACAAGAACACTACCTCATACACCAAGTTGAGGAGATTGAAATTTGTGGACCTGTTCACACAAGGTCAATGTGGATGGTGGAGAGGCACTTGAAATCATTGAAGGCGTTGGTTAGACGAAGAGCACGTCTTGAGGGTTCTATGGTGGAGGGATATATGGTATATCAATACATGGTGTATATTAGTCAGTATCTTCCTAAATTAGCAACGCAAACTATGCATGCAGTGGATCGCATTTGGTATGTGAACTCCATCAAAAAATTTGAAGATCAGGAGCATTTGTTGGGGAAAGGTAGAATGAAAAAAATGAGAGGTAATATATTAATAATTGTGAAAATTTATATTAATAATACATATAAAGTTTCATTTTTTGTGTATATGATTATACTCATTAATATATCAATATAATTTATTTCATAAATTATAAATATTTATAATTACCTGCATATTGTACGTTATAACTAATTTTTAATATTGGTGAATTATGTTTTTTTTATTCAGTTGATCAAGAGTGGGATGCACTGCATTTATACATTGCAAATAATCTTGACTGGATGAATGTATGGATTGAAAGATGTAAACAACATAATGGAGGTAGGTTATCATGGCAATGACTGTCTAAATTGGTTAGAGAAGCTAGTATTAACGGAGATGCCAATGTTACGCAGAGGGAAATTGATCTAGCATATGGTTTGAAAGATGGACATGTAAGAAAATTCACCCATTTTATTAAGTTATTTTACATTATATTAATGTGACTACATGTGTACTGTATTTTTCATATACTTTCGAAGTTATATAAATATATGTTAATTTATTAATTGACAATGCATATTTTACATATCTGACATATTGTAGTTGAAACACCACAAGGCTATGTGGTGCAATGGTCATAAATTTCGCCTCAAACAATTGGATGAAAACATGGAAACTTCTGATAGTGGGATAATTGCAGTATTCTAGGTCACTAATGTTTCCTCTAGGAGTGACAGACATCCTCGAGAATCTGAAAATAGATACTATGGGTATTTAAACGATATACTTGAGTATGACTTTAATTCCTTCAAATTAGTTTTGTTCTATGTCAAATGGTATAGGTTATGAATGCATGAACGTGATGAGGAAATACCTATTATTCAACATGCCAATGAATTTCCAATGATTAAAACAATGGTGTTTGAAAGAGGACATGATCGCTATGTTTTTCCAAGCCAATGTGAACAGGTCTTTTAATCAAATGTTCCAGGTGAAAGGGATTGGTCATTTGTTGTTAGATATGATCCAAGAGGAAGGGAAATTAAGTATACTCATTTACAGGAAGAAGATGATATTGAAGATCGAGAAGATGATTCGACAGATCATACAGAGGTGGAATATCATGGAGGGTCGACAGATGAAGAAGACGAAGAATATCACGATCCAGGCGTAGGAGACAATATTGCAATTATTGATGATGACGTTGATGAAAATATGCTCAAAAATGACATTGATGATGATGATGATATCATCAATCCTTTCAACATCGTTTCAGAACCGAATGATGATACAGATGTCAAGTTTGATGAAGAAGATCAAGATAGAGAATAAGGATAATTACACAGATGTTGAGGCTGGATTAGGTACATGACTATATAATATTTTAATTTGTATGAATTATTCTCTTAAAATAATTTAATTTTAATGTCATGGGTTAATTACATGTTTTTAAGTTTTATGCAATGTTTTTATATCCTAGGTTACATGTTGTTTAATTATTATTTGAAACCTGGAAATAGTTGCTAATATACTAAAGTACGTGGTAGACTAAAAATATCATTTAGAAACACATAATTTCATGTAACTTCATTAATTTTTTTTTTTGTAGTTTCTATGCATGAATCTTAATATGATGTTGCTTTTGATTATTTTCTATTTTATAGATTGGCTTTTGGGGATCAATTGAGAGTGATGTGAGGGGGAGGGGAGGGGCCATGTGAGCTTCCACCTTCACATGGTTGGCCTTGTCCAGTAGAGGATAAATTATTCTTGAAACCAAGATAAGCTCTTTCATTTTTATACCATCATGATCATATAAGATTTCATCAATATTGTTACCTATTTGAATATTCTTATAATTGAGATTCATTACATAGTCATTGAAAAAAGACAAAAGACTTATGTAGAGGAAATTAATTTGGTCTTTGTGTGGGACATTTTATGCCATTAGTATGCTTTGTACAAAAATAATGGATCTTGGGGACTACACCATGGTCAAGGAATGAGGAACAAGGAACGAGGAACAAGGAACAAGGAACAAGGAACAAGGAACAAGGAACAAGGAATGAAAATTGTACGAGGACTAGACATCGACAACAATGACCTGCGAATGGAGCCAACGTTGAAATTTTTTCAAAAAGTTTCCGTATGCACTGAAATTTGTCATGGATAGAATATTGGCATGCCTTAATGATATGGGAGGGTTTTTGGACTCAAATTTGAGTGACACACCCACTTTCTTCCATCATCAATTCATCATGTAAACCATAAACCCTAATTTTCTTTCAAAGTACCCAATTTGGTTGACACAAGTTTTAGGCTTTCATCAGTATTTCTTCAATTTTCTTTTAGCTTCTAAATTAATGTATATACAATGTATCTGTGTCATAGTTTTGATGAAAAATCCCTCTATTTCATTGATTTCTTAATCAACACCATCAAGATACTAGAGGCGAGCAACAATGACATGTGAATGGGGCCAACGTTGAAATATTTTCAAACTGTATCTCTATGCATTGAAATTTGACTTGGATAGACTATTCACATGCCTTAACGATATGGGAGGGTTTCTAGACTCAAATTTGACTGAAACACCCATTTTCTTCCATCATCAATTCATCATGGAAACCATAAACCCTGTTTTTCATATGTTCTAGTAGATATCTTAATGATTCCAAGTTTCATATTTGTATTTGACTGAAGGTCCAAATAGCTTGCAAAGTATCAAATTGAGATTTCAAGTTGATAAACCAAATATGAAATGAATCCAAGCATCATTTGATATCATCACAAGAGAGACAAATGTAAATAATCTTGTGACGAATTCGCTATACTATCGACGAAAAAAGTTCATCGATAGTATAACTAATTCATCACAAGAATATTGTGTCTAATTTGAATGGTGTTACATGGTTTGAAAGGAGTGTAGGGAATATATTATGGTGCAATGTAATGTAGTCTATAAGAACAATCTCTTTGCCAAACCTCAAAATTGATAGTACCATATCTTGTTCATAAGAAAAATATTCTTGGTATGTTTCCTTTGTGGATATGGTGGCTCAAGCCCTTAGTACACATGATGCCTTACAATGAAATGTAACAATTTTACTATTGAATGATAGTGTTATGTCACCCATGGTTAATGAAATAAATTAAGGTTCTTAGGTCCTATTTGAATCTTCTTAGAATTGAGATTTGTTACATAGTCGTAGAAAAAAGACAAACGACTTATGTAGCAGATATTAATTTGGTCTTTGTGTGGGACATTTTATGCCATTAGTATGTTTTGTACAAAGATAATGGATCTTGGGGACTACACCATGGTCAAGGAATGAGGAATGAGGAAATAATAACGAGGAACAAGGAATGAGGAATGAGGAAAAAGGAACAAGGAACAAAAATTGTACGAGGACTAGACACCAACAACAGTGACCTCCGAATGGGGCCAACGTTAATTTTTTTTCAAACAATTTCTGTATGCACTGAAGTTTTTCATGGATAGAATTTTGGCATGCATTAACAATATGGGAGGGTTTATGGACTCAAATTTGAGTGACACACCCACTTTCTTCCATCATCAATTAATCATGTACACCATAAACCCTAATTTTCTTTCAAAGTACCCAATTTGGTTGACACAAGTTTTAGGCTTTCGTCAGTCTTTCTTCATTTTTCTTTCAGGTTCTACATTAATGTATATACAATGTATATTTGTCATAGTTGTGATGAAAAATCCCTCTATTTTGTTGATTTCTTAATCAACACCATCAAGATACTAGAGGCAGGCAACAATGACATGTGAATGGGGCCAATGTTGAAATGTTTTCAAACTGTATCTATATGCATTGAAATTTGACATGGATAGACTATTCACATGGATTAATGATATGGGAGGTTTTATGGACTCAAATTTGACTGACACACCCACTTTATTCCATCATCAATTCATCATGGACACCATAAACCCTATTTTTCATATGTTCTAGTAGATATGTTAATGATTTCAAGTTTCATATTTGTATTTGATTGAAGGTCCAACTAGCTTTCAAAGTATCAAATTGAGATTTCAAGTTGATAAACAAAATATGAAATGAATCCAAGCATCATTTGATATCATTGCAAGAGAGATGAATGTAAATAATCTTGCGACGAATTTGCTATACTATCGACAAAAAAAGTTCGTCGATAGTATAACTAATTTGTTGCAAGAATATTGTGTCTAATTTGAATGGTGTTACATGGTTTGAAAGGAGTGTAGGGATTAGATTATGGTGCAATGTAGTGTAGTCTATAATAATAATCTCTATGCCAAAACTCAAAATGGATAGTACCATATCTTGTTCATAAGACAAACATTCTTGGTATGTTTCCTTTGTGGATATGGTGGCTCAAGCCCTCAGTTCACATGATGCCTTACAATGAAATGTAACAATTTTACTATTGAATGATAGTGTTATGTCACCCATGTTTAAGGAAAGAAATTAAAGTTCTTAGGTCCTATTTGAATCTTCTTAGAATTGAGATTCGCTTCATAGTTGTAGAAAAAAGACAAAAGACTTATGTAGCGGATATTAATTTGGTCTTTGTGTGGGACATTTTATGCCATTAGTATGTTTTGTACAAAATTAATGGATCTTGGGGACTACACCATGGTAAAGGAACGAGGAACTAGGAACGAGGAATGAGGAACAAGGAACGAGGAACGAGGAACAAGGAACACTGAACGGAAATTGTACGAGGACTAGACACTGACAACAGTGACCTGCGAATGGGACCAACTTTGAAATTTTTTCAAATAGTTTCTGTATGCACTGAAATTTGTCATGGATAGACGATTGGCATGCCTTAACGATATGGGAGGGTTTCGAGACTCAAATTTGAGTGACACACCCACTTTCTTCCATCATCAATTCATCATGTAAACCATAAACCCTAATTTTCTTTCAAAGTACCCAATTTTGTTGACGCGAGTTTTAGNCATCATGTAAACCATAAACCCTAATTTTCTTTCAAAGTACCCAATTTGGTTGACGCAAGTTTTAGGATTTCGTCAGTATTTCTTCATTTTTATTTCAGGTTCTACATTAATGTATATACAATGTATCTGTGTCACAGTTTTGATGAAAAATCCCTCTATTTCGTTGATTTCTTAATCAACACCATCAAGATACTAGAGGCGGGCAACAATGACATGTGAATGGGGCCAACGTTGAAATGTTTTAAAACTGTATCTGTATGCATTGAAATTTGACCTGGATAGACTATTCACATGCCTTAACGATATGGGAGGGTTTCTGGACTCAAATTTGACTGACACACCCACTTTATTCCATCATAAATTCATCATGGAAACCATAAACCCTATTTTTCATATGTTCTAGTAGATATGTTAATGATTCCAAGTTTCATATTTGTATTTGACTGAAGGTCCAACTAGCTTGCAAAGTATCAAATTGAGATTCAAATTTGATAAACCAAATATGAAATGAATCCAAGCATCATTTGATTCGTCACAAGAGAGACGAATGTAAATAATCTTGCGACGAATTTGCTATACTATCGACGAAAAAAGTTCGTTGATAGTATAGCTAATTCGTCGCAAGAATATTGTATCTAATTTGAATGGTGTTACATGGTTTTCAAGGAGTGTAGGGCTTATATTATAGTGCAATGTAGTGTAGTCTATAATAAAAACCTTTATGCAAAACCTCAAAATGGATAGTACCATATCTTGTTCATAAGAAAAATATTCTTGGTATGTTTCTTTCGTGGATATGGTGGCTCAAGCCTTCAGTACACATGATGCATTACAATGAAATGTAACAATTTTACTATTGAATAATAGTGTTATGTCACCCATGGTTAATGAAAGAACTTAAGGTTCTTAGGTCCTATTTGAATCTTCTCAGAATTGAGATTCGTTACATAGTCGTAGAAAAAAGACAAAAGACGTATGTAGCGGATATTAATTTGGTCTTTGTGTGGGACATTTTATGCCATTAGTATGTTTTGTACAAAAATAATGGATCTTGGGGACTAAAAAATGGTCAAGGAATGAGGAGCGAGGAACAAGGAACGAGGAACACAGAACAAGGAACAAGGAATGAAAATTATATGAGGACTAGACACCAACAATAGTGACCTGCGAATGGGGCCAACGTTGAAATTTTTTCAAACAGTTTCTGTATGCACTGCAATTTGTCATGGATAGACTATTGTCATGCCTTAACGATATGGGAGGGTTTCTGGACTCAAGTTTGAGTGACACACCCACTTTCTTCCATCATCAATTCATCATGTAAACCATAAACCCTAAGTTTCTTTCAAAGTATCCAATTTGGTTGACACAAGTTTTAGGCTTTCGTCAATCTTGATTTTTCTTTCAGGTTCTACAATAATGTATATAAAATGTATATGTGTCATATTTGTGATGAAAAATCCCTCTATTTAGTTGATTGCTTAATCAACACCATCAATATACTAGAGGCGGGCAATAGTGACATGTGAATGGGGCCAACGTTTAAATGTTTTCAAACTGTATCTGTATGCATTGAAATTTGACCTGGATAGACTATTCTCATGCCTTAACGATATGGGAGGGTTTCTGGACTCAAATTTTACTGACACACCCACTTTCTTTCATCATAAATTCATCATGGAAACCATAAACCCTATTTTTCATATGTTCTAGTAGATATGTTAATGATTCCAAGTTTCATATTTGTATTTGACTGAAGGTCCAGCTAGCTTGCAAAGTATCAAATTGATATTTCAAGTTGATAAACCAAATATGAAATGAATCCAAGCATCATTTGATATCGTTGCAAGAGAGACGAATGTAAATAATCTTGTGACGAATTTGCTATACTATCGACGAAAAAAGTTCATCGATAATATAACTAATTTGTCGCAATAATATTGCGTCTAATTTGAATGGTGTTATATGGTTTGCAAGGAGTGTAGGGATTATATTATGGTGCAATGTAGTGTAGTCTATAAGAACAATCTCTATGCCAAACCTCAAAATGGATAGTACCATATCTTGTTGATAAGACAAATATTCTTGGTATGTTTCCTTTGTGGATATGGTGGCTCAAGCCCTCAGTACACATGATGCCTTACAATGAAATGTAGCAATTTTACTATTGAATGATAGTGTTATGTCACCCATGGTTAAGGAAATAACTTAAGGTTCTTAGGTCCTATTTTAATCTTCTTAGAATTGAGATTCGTTACATAGTCATAGAAAAAAGACAAAAGACTTATGTAGCGGATATTAATTTGGTCTTTGTGTGGGACATTTTATGCCATTAGTATGTTTTGTACAAAAATAATGGATCTTGGGGACTAAACAATGGTCAAGGAATGAGGAACAAGGAACAAGGAATGAGGAACACAGAATAAGGAACAAGGAACGAAAATTGTACGAGGACTAGACGCCGACAACAGTGACCTTCGACTGGGGCCAACATTGACATTTTTTCAAACAGTTTTTGTATGCACTGAAATTTGTCATGGATAGACTATTGACATGCCTTAATGATATGGGAGGGTTTCTGGACTCAAATTTGAGTGACACACCCACTTTTTTCCATCATCAATTCATCATGTAAACCATAAACCCTAATTTTCTTTCAAAATACCCAGTTTGGTTGACACAAGTTTTAGGATTTCGTCAGTCTTTCTTAATTTTTATTTCAAGTTATACATTAATGTATATACAATTTATCTGCGTCATAGTTGTGATGAAAAATCCCTCTATTTCGTTGAATTCTTAATCAACACCATCAAGATACTAGAGGCGGGCAACAATGACATGTGAATGGGGCCAATGTTGAAATGTTTTCAAATTGTATTTGTATGCATTGAAATTTGACCTGAATAGACTATTCACATGCCTTAATGATATGGGAGGGTTTTTGAACTCAAATTTTACCGACACACCCACTTTCTTCCATCATCAATTCATCATGGAAACCATAAACCCTATTTTTCATATGTTCTAGTAGATATGTTAATGATTCCAAGTTTCATATTTGTATTTGACTGAAGGTCCAACTAGCTTGCAAAGTATCAAATTGATATTTCAAGTTGATAAACCAAATATTAAATGAATCCAAGCATCATTTGATCTCTTCGCAAGAGAGACAAATGTAAATAATCTTGCGACGAATTTGCTATACTATCGATGAAAAAAGTTCGCCAATAGTATAGCTAATTCGTCGAAAGAATATTGTGTCTAATTTGAATGGTGTTACATTTTGTAAGGAGTGTAGGGATTATATTATGGTGCAATGTAGTGTAGTCTATAAGAACAATCTCTATGCCAAACCTCAAAATGGATAGTACCATATATTGTTCATTAAAAAAATATTCTTGGTATGTTTCCTTGTGGATATGGTGGCTCAAGCCCTCATTACACATGTTGCCTTAAAATCAAATGTAACAATTTTACTATTGAATGATAGTGTTATGTCACCCATGGTTAAGGAAACAACTTAATTTTCTTAGGTCCTATTTGAATCTTCTTAGAATTGAGATTCATTACATAGTCGTAGAAAAAAGACAAAAGACTTATGCAACATATATTAATTTGGTCTTTGTGTGGGAAATTTTATGCCATTAGTATGTTTTGTACAAAAATAATGGATCTTGGGGACTAAATCATGGTTAAGGAATGAGGAACGAGGAACAAAGAACACAAAACAAGGAACGAGGAACACAAATTGTATGAGGACTAGACACCGACAACAGTGATCTGCGAATGGGGCCAACGTTGAAATTTTTTCAAACAGTTTCTGCATGCACTGAAATTTGTCATGGATAGAATATTGGCATGCCTTAATGAAATTGGAGGGTTTCTGGACTCAAATTTGAGTGACACACCCAATTTCTTCCATCATCAATTCATCATGTAAACCATAAACCCTAATTTTCTTTCAAAGTACCCAATTTGGTTGACACAAGTTTTAGGCTTTCGTCAGTCTTTCTTGATTAATTCTTTCAAAATGCCAAAATAGAGACAGGTCCAAAACCTATTATGGAATTAGTGATTAATACTTTTCTACAACTTCTCTAACTTCTTCAGTTATTCTACTATGCTTCCCTTTTCTTCAATCTATCTACTCAACATTTCAACTTTTCAAGGAATCTCTCTTATCTCATTCAACCAATTCTTTTGAGATATTTCACCATGCTTTAAATATTTCTCTTCTTTCTTTTGAGCGCGCACCTCCTCAATGGTGCCTTCTACATTTAGCTACTATTCCTCTGGGTCCATCTTATTTTATCACCTAATGCAAGTTCTTGTGCTACTATGACTAGTGGGTTAAAATTAATATAGTCTTCTTCTACCAAAACAAATTTCACCCAGGTTGTGATTTCCTTCACCAACCTTCCACAAGATCCTTTCGTGAACTATTCTTCCTCTCTTGAAAAAAAATAGTTCAACTCCACTATGATCTCAATAGTATAGGATTGTGTTGTAGTCTTAACCCAAAAATAAATAACTCATATTATTTCACGATCAAACCTCTTTATTATTTCTCCCAATCTATTCAACCATTCAAACAATTTCACCAAACATTCTACCCAAAATACATGTTATGTATAGCTATGGTTATCATGCAACCAATGTGACTGGTATCCCATATGTACTTCTTCTCAAAGAGGTTTATTTTCCTAAACCTCCAAACTTCCACATGGATTTGGGTTAACTTTCCAATCATGGTGTGAGAACTACATACACATCATGAAGGTCCTCATGATGGAACCTGTTAACTCCCCAAATAAATTTCATATTTTACCTTGTCATTAGGTGATAGGTTGGTCTTTAGATGGTAGATCTTAATTTTTTAAAGTTTTGGAGCCTTCAAGATGAATCATAGACTGGTCTTGTCGAGAAATAAATGGTTTATACTTTGAGTGTAAAAATGTCAAAGATTAGCTTTCGACAGCTAAGGGTCCATTTTTCTTGTGTTCTAAGCTACCGAAAGGTCTCAGTTTCAGCAGCTAAAAAGGCAGACGAGGGGTCCTATAAGATACTGAAAGCGTAGAGTTTTGTTAATGGTTAGCACGTCTGGCCAGACTCTCTGAGATTAAAGCACAAGCATCATGATAGTTTCAAATGCTGCCTAAACTGATTTTGAACATCTCTTAACATGATTTGTGCGATCTATATCAGTTGGCATTCATGATTTTCTAAACACTATGAAACCCTTAGAGGTCAATTTTGAAACCCTTGCTGTCATTTTGAAACTCTGTCATCATCAGAAGTCATCTTCCATTATCCATTTCTCCAGCAAAACAAACCACACTTTGTCTTAATTGATCTGGCCATCTATTCAAATCACTCGCCTATCCCACACATTCCTCTCCATCTGATTTCCATTTCTCCCTCCATCAACATTGGTCTTCCTTTCAAAGTCAGATTTTAGTGTTTGCAAGTATTGTCAGTTTGCTGCAGATGGCTTCTAGAGGAAATGTGATAAGGAAGGAGCTACATGATGTGTCATATTTGGAATCTCATCCAGATATTTTCCATATGTTCAAAGAATCAGGTTGCTACAAGTATTGTGAGAAACTGCAGGGGTATTGCCAAGGAGTTGTTGAGGCTTTTGCCAAAAGATTTGATGGAGAAAAAGTGACATTGGGTTCATTGGTGATGCAAATAGATGAGGTAGATCCTTCTCTTGAAGATCTAGCAGAAGCTACTATGAACATGAGTGAAGAGACCTGAATGCGGACAGACCAAAGGGATTCCATTTTTGCATTTTCAGAAACAGTTTTGAAGACCTGCAATTTCGACAGCTTAATCAGTTTTGAAAAGGTGCTATAAGCTACCGAAAACCCTCACTTTCGACATCTTATTTTACTCTGTTCTATACACGTTAGCTACCGAAAGCGCAGACACATGCATAATGATAGTAATTTTTCCTAGATCGAATCTATCTGCTACCAAATCATTCGGGGAGGGTTTAAAATAAGTATCAATTTTAAAAAGAATAGTGATCATCCTCTTTTTCAGGTTTTGAGGCAAATACAAAGGACAAAAGGCTCAAAGGTTCTCTTATTTCCATTTGAATATTTGCCCAGGCATTAGAGAATAATTTCGAATTATCTTGTCACCTCCCAGAAGATCACTAAAGATATCGAAGATATTGAAGACTAGATTGTGATAAGGGTTTGACCCCTTAAAGATAGGATCTAATCCTATTTTCTTGAGAACTGTTTTGATTTTGTTCTATTTTTAGTATTCCAGATCCTTTTTGATAGGATCTTGGATTTTGATGTAAAGGCTATAAAGCCTATGCCTTCAAATAAGAAAAGGTTTGAATTTGAATTCTCCATGTACTCTTTTATCTAAACCGTTTTGAATATATCAAGGAATCATAAGTTTCTGCCATTGGATATTGTTCAGTCCTTCCTTTTTCCTTTCATCTTTGTTCTTGTGTGTTTGAGATTTTGTTCATTTCGATGTTTATGCTATGATTGATAATTGTCTTATTATCTCTGCATAGATAAACAAAGACCCACGGTGCTTTGCTGGTTATATCTAACCTATTACATGTATGTTTTATAGATGTGGTATTGTTGGTATGATTAGTCTTCTTCATTCATTTCAGTTACAACTTTTTGAGCAGTACCCTTTTGGTGGCCTTGTTTTGTCCTAATCTATACAAATATATATTGAATTAAAGATTGAGTGTGTGAGATATTCACTTTGATCCATTTTTTACCTTCATTATTGAGTTCTTGATTAAGTTACGAGGGTCTTTCGATCAAAACCTAGAAAGACTCCTGGAGTGATAACAAAACCAATTGTTGGCTAAATTTTAGATCACAACAGGCTCCTATTCCTCTTTCCTGACAATGAATCTCCTATGATCTGGTACACCAAATCTTCTGCGATCTAGCTAGAACGTGACCACCAGAGAAGACAACGAATGATTCTTGACAACAATTTTCAGGGTCTATTGGCGGTAACAAAAATGATATGCGCCCTCCCTTAAGCTCTGGCAGTCAGAATATGTGACAATTTGCAAGAAATTCCTTGCGAACGGTGGTAGTGATTCAATAATCAAATCCGCAGAGGCGACTTGCTCTCTTGTGCAATTTTGGCAAACATCAAATTCTTTAGCAGCTTAACAGTAACAATGATCCTTCAATGCAGTGCGCCCCCTTCAAAACTCTTCAACAACTTGAAGATGCGACCTCCTCCATGCACAACGAATCAAAGTTTGCCGGACGACTTCTCCACGCAACAGATTGATGGACAACTCCTGGTGAGATAGACAAATGGCTCCTCCACGCAACAACTCAACAATCGCTAACCTGCTCTGATTATTATAAGAGTGTTTGGTCACTTTGCACATAAACCTATTACTAATAAGTGGTAACAACATAAATTTGGGTGTTAACCCATAATGTTTTCAATCTTCCTTCTAGGTCACACTAACCATTGTCATTGACCATCTCATACAAAAGGATGTCAATATCAACAAGATAAACAAAATCCATGTTCAAATTTAGCTCTAATAACAAGCTAAACACCAAATTGTTGTATGATACCCCCTTGTTTGTGGGACAAGGGATCCCCTCTGCCCAGTGATTTGACTCGTAAAGTCTATGCCAAAGGTATACATACCATACCCCCCTCTAGATTTGAACTTGTGACCTCTTAGGAGAAAACACATGTTCTTAACCATTAGACCCACTATATATATATATATATATATATATATATATATATATATAAATTAAAAATAAAATAAAAAACAAAACATTCTCCCTTATAACAAAACCCACACCCATATGTTATAATATATTTATAATATATAAATTAGATATTATATATATATATATATTAAAAAATAAATAAAAAACAAAACCTTAAACACTTTTAACAAAAATGAAGCCCCCATTTGTGTATGGATATCCCCCGCGCGATCCATACCTCGACCGCATCCCTGTACTGTGCATTCCATACCCCGCGCGATTAGAGTGTGCACATGACCTCTACAAGGAGAAAGGGTATAGTCTGCGAGGAGAGTAGGAGCATGTGACCTCTACGAGGAGAAAGGGTATAGTCTGCGAGGAGAGTAAGGGGAGCACGCAAGTCTGCGAGGAGAAAGGGGATAGTCTGCAAGGAGAGAAAGGGGAGCACGCCAGTCTGTGAGGAGAAAGGGGATAGTTTGCAAGGAGACCAAGGGGAGCATGCCAGTCTGCGAGGAGAAAGGGGATAGTCTCATGTGAGGAGAACAATGAGGAGATAGTTTGCGAGGAGCCAGGAGGAGATAGTATGCGAGGGAGAGATAGTCTGCGTGGAATTTGTGGAGCATGCGACCAAGGGGAGTGGTTGAGGGAACATGAGGGAACACTAGGGCACACGCGAGGGCACCAAGAATGGTGAGTACCCTATAAAAATTAGCATTTGAAGTCATTACGGGTGATCTAGGGGATCAAATTTTGCTCAAAAATTCAAAGTGCTCAGAATCGCCTCAAATCGAATGGGAGCATAGGCCTCATTGTCATGAACCCAACGCAACTCGTTTGGGTTCAAACGGACATCGGATGAGAGAGATATCATGTTCTGTTCAAATCATCAAATAGGCAAAAAAAAATGTGCTGACTGTACAGTCCGTATGGATGCTGACGTGGCAGGGCCATACGACATGTGGCAGGGCTGAGTTGGTAGTTGGATGATGAACCATTTCTTGACACGTGGCATTGGTGGTGAATTGAATGCTGACACGTGGCCCAATCAATGGCCGCCAGGTGTCACCTTGGCTATGGTTTAAAACTTTTGTAGTTGGCAGGACTCGACCTCGCGACCTCCGGGCAGGGGAAGAGCCTTGGGAAGGGCCACCCAACCGGTGCACCACCGTTTGTTTCTTATTATATATATGAGTTTTAAATTATTTGAATTGATATATGTTGTGAGTTGGGGCGCGGTCCGAGCCGAGGCTTAGCCCCGACCCCCGGTCATATGTGTATGCTATGGAACCACCGGTGCACACGCCCTCCGACCATTACCATACAGTTTTAAAACGTAGCCCTTTTTGTATATGCGCGCGGTCATATGGTGGCCCATGTGCCCACGGACTTGGCGGTTAGGGGCTAGGCGCGTAACCGTCCTACAGTTCGCACCATTTTGCGGTTGCATTCGGTGCTAGGTTTTAACACATATATGCACGTCGAGGCTAGGTTGAGGAGACAGAGATGCATTTTGGTGATCCAGAGACAACAAGTTTGAATGGGAACTTCCAGGAAGCCTATCTTCTTCAATTTTTGGCCAAACAAGGTGCCAAAAAATCCCAACTAGGGGGTTTTGGACGTTCTAAAGCCATTGGAGCCATCTATTTGGCATTTTGAGCATTGTAAAGCACATATTTTAGCACTTTGATCAAATAATACAAAAGATCCATTGGAAGTTGGACCAGGAGATGTAACCCAAGAGAGGGGTGAACTCCTTTATTATTTGCTGTGTTATGTGTTTTCTGTTCACTGTTATTTGCTGCTGTTTATATGCATCTTGAATGTGTTAATTCTATAAAAGTTGTGTTTGCAAAATTGATCTATTTGCATAAGAACACTTGAATTAAAACTTGCAAATATTTTCAAGAATACAAGTCTTTATCATTTTCAGATCAAGTTGGTATCAAAGCTTAGGTTTTTGAAGACTTGATTATTTGCAAGTGTTTTGTTTTCTGATGCTCACAAGGTTGAAACTCACAAGAGGAGAAGATCAACTTGTAGAGCCAAGTTCTCATCCTTCAAGAAGAAAGATTATATCATCACCTCAAGCTTCAAGGAGGCATTCACCAAGTATGGCTCATGAAGAGAGTCATGAACATATTCCTACAGAAGATGAAGATCTCAGAAATGCTTTCATGGAAATGAGATAAATGATGAAACTCTTGATGGAAGAAAGGAATACAAGGTTGCAAGGTGAAGGCTCCAACCCTTCAAAGCACAAGGGAGACAGTGGTGATAAAAATCCAAATGGAAATGGAGGGAATGGTGCTTCTCCACCACCCTCACCTTCTTCTTCTTCTTCTTCTACCAGTTCAAGATCTCTTCCAAATTCTCCAAAAGGACATGGTAAAACTCATCCACAAATTCCTTTGTTAAAGCTTGATATTAAATTTGAATTTCCAATGTACAATGGAGAGGTAAATGCTGAGAAATTAGATAATTGGATTCGTCAGATTGAGGTGTATTGTAGGATACAAAAAATTCAAGATGATGAAACTA
>ML783637.1:775453-795915 GCA_009831015.1 Picea engelmannii | reverse complement strand
CGAGGTCGCATTGAGATTGGCAGAGTTACTCACCCTGCTTTGTTGGTCTTGGTGTAGAGGTTGCATGTATTATGGGGGTCGCTTGAGAGGTATACCCACAATGATGAGTGGAATCCTTTCAAGTTGATTTCAGGCTAGATACCCTGCCCTTGCGCGTGGATCAGACTGTCGACTGTTTCCCCAGGCATCACTGTAGTGGTTGGTAACCTTAGTGGCCTATCTCTTTAGGATCTTTACACAAGGTGATTGTGGAGGGGCAAGTCTTCATGGTACCTGGAATCGACATTGGCCAAACTCACTCAGGCTCCTTGGAGGGTGTTATAGGATAAATCCGTGAGTGCGGACACAAACCGATCTCCCTAGATCCACCTGGATCTAGAACAAAATAGGACAGAATGATACTCTTTCCCTAGAATTTAACTATTGAATGAACTAGGAGGCAAGAATCATAAACATACCGTATGATCGCTTCCTTGGGTCTTTGTTGTACCAATTTCGCTCCGATGCTCTTACGCAGTTCAGACCAAGATAGTTCAAACCAATCGAAGTGAAAACAATTCAATATATTCAACAGTTAATCTATACATATGATCAAGGAGTTATGTAATAAAGTGCAATCAACTTTATGGGAAAGGGACACGTTACTGTATTATATTGATAGAAAGCAAAACTTACAACCTGAGCCTTGATGTTGCAAGCCTCCTTTCAATGGCTCCTATCACTGACACACACACTTGCTCATGCATGAAGAAAATCAACCACTTTTGATGACCTTGCTGGTTTCTCTAGCTGCCGTAGCATCAATCCTTCATACAATCTTCCACTAATTCTCCAATCAATCTCTTGCTAGTTTGCTTCTAACCTTTTCCATGAGAATTCCCCTCAATATATAGGAGAGAATAGATTAGTTACTTGGATAGGAATGATCCCAAGATATCAGGAAAACCAGTATTTGACAACCATTCGAATGCCAACTCATCCTTCTAGAATATTCCCTTCTAGAAGGTTCAAGAATTTATCTTTTTCCTTCCTTTAGAAGATGTTCGCACCCTGATAGTTAGGTACAGTGCGAACTGCTCGCACTCCAGCTTAATGCATCTTGCGAGAATCATGAATTCTCGCAGGCAAATATATAGGTAGCCTGCGAACCTCCCTTAAAAGTATGATTTCTGGAAGCAGACAAATGTAACTTTTCTCATGAAAGTGTTCTAGTGAAGAGCCTGATTTCTCCATCATCATTACATCATTATGACAACCAAAATTATGGATAACATAATGCCCCCGAAAGTCTGAGATTGGAACCAGTGACAGTCGATAGACTTTGTAATCTGCATGTGTGTGTCAAGAACCAAGAGCACATCTAATCGGAGACCTGCGAACAAACAAGCATTTGCAGAGTATCATATATATCAATTCTGAGGTAGGCATTCCCATACTCAGATCATAGACTGATGACATCATCGACAAGGGTCATGGCCAACAATCATACAATGTGGATCCATGCTGTCACAATATAGCATAGCCACTTGAATACACTATGGATCTATGTGATAAATTTTCAAATCAAGACGACATAGCCATGAAACATACACAGTGGATCTATGTGTCGCAAATTATACATACTCCATCGCAACCTGGATCACAAAGATAATATCCAGGGTCTTCAATCTCGTCACCCAAAGTATGAATCTAACCATGTGATTACATGTGTTGAAGTCAAACATGGTAGAAACCACTTAATTACCGGTCATTGATGTAACCGTTAACAAGTGCGAGGGAAATCACCATTGATGTCAATGATTCCCAAGGTACCATAGTACAATCCATCGACTGTGAATAAATGAGTTGATGTCGAACATCAGACATAATCTTTCAATCAGGGGTCAATGATGTAAACCCACTGTCGAAAGCGAGGAAACTTGCCATTGAGGCATGCAAGATCCAAGGTACTGAATAATTTCTAAGTCTTGATTCCAGATAATGTGCTGAAGTCGGCGGAACAAAACTCGTCACAGGAGGGCCTTGATGTATCCCCCATCAATGACATGAAATGAGTAACAGAGTTTGAAGGTGAAACAGAGCATGTAGCAATTGGACTTTGGAAACAGGGAAGGCCGACACAGAGAGAATGAATAATTGCAGATGGCCGACTCAATATAGGTTTTAGGTGAACTTCTCTTGAACATATGAATGACACGACCAATGATTTGGCAAAATTGACTCTAAGATGACACATGAAATGACCTTGTAGTAAATCGAATGAGAGACAAATGGATTTCCCAAATCGGCTTCAAATGATGAATAGGGGGTGTCATGTTCAAGAGCGACACTTACTGCCAATCAATACAAAGATGAAACATATCCCTTTCCCAAATTTCCCCCCACCATTTCTGGCAAGTACCTCTTTATTTTTACGCAAGCTTGAAGAGGATCGCATATGCTTGTTGATATAAGCTCATCCTTCGGACGAGTCCCTCGAAGTATTTTTAACGAACCCTAGGAAGGAGTGGTTCGGTCCCATCACGGGTCTGTCAATGTTTGTTTAACGAGTCCAGAGATAGTAAACTCGAAGGTTTTTCAAGATTATAGAGTTTGGAAAAATACTTAAAAGAGAACTCTCTCAGTTCCTTTTTCGTACAGTAGTCCAACGAGACCGAAAAAGGGTTAAACTATCGCTCGAAAGACGCGTACTTCAAATACTTTATCGAGCGTAAAAATAGCAAGGTCGCTCGACAATATTTTCATGTTTAGAGAGTCTGAAAAGAGCTTAAAGAAAACTCCAGGGGGGTTCCTTTTTCGTATAACCACAGTGAGCCCGAAAAAGAGATAAAATGACAATCGATCATGTTCTTATGTTTTTCACAAGCGCAAGAACGGACAAAAGGCGCTCGAGGTTTTATGTAAAAACCATAGAAAACAATCAGAATCACACCATAACGGAGAAAAATATGTCCATATCCTTTTCGTAATCATCAATGTTTCATACCTGCAAGTCATTTCACTCATTTTCACATTAGTGATTAGGTTTAAATAATAAACAAACATAAAAAACCCACATTTGATATAGTAAAAAGTAATTAAAATGAGTAAATAACTAAATTTACCATATCATTTCACATGTTTACCATTGAGTTCCAAAAAACCCTCATTTTACCCTCTGCATTCAGTGTCAATTTCCGGAAGCTACGAGTGATCATTTGACGAGCCCTCAACAACATCTTGGTAGGTTCTTCATTCCTGATCTTTTCATGGTTTAAAATCTTGATTTCATTGGTTAAAAGTTCTGTTTTAAGTTATTTTTTGAACTATATGTGCGTGGAGACATTCTCGCAGGTGGCCCATACGGGACCTGCGAGAATGACTCGTTCTCACAGGTGGGCCTTAAGATGCCTGCGAGAAGTTCACACTGTGCATCATATGGCACCTGCGAGCAGTGCAGAACTCAAAGATTTTTGAAATGTTTAGCCAATAGAAAAAAAATGTTTCATGAATAAGATCATTAATCATATTTGTATGTTTCTTATGCAGGCAAATAGCCACAAGCATGGTGCTTGAGTGGAAAGAACGAGAACACGAGGAGGATAACACAAATGCTGAGAATCACCCTCCCACCATAGCTGCATTAAGAGATTGCGGTCTCTTAAAATAATTCTGTATCCCGAGTATGAGAGCCCAAGTCCGATTATTGGAGTATCTAGTCCGAATGTAGGATTCAGACCAACAAGTTTTCATTGTGGGAGCTCACACATTAGCTATTGAAATCGAGGACATATATTTCTTGAACAGGTTATCCAAGCGTGGGTCCTATGTCAGTCTGACCGGCAGCAGAGCAGGCGGATTAAACATGAGTGAATATTGCAACCAATACTGCGTACCTGAGGCCGAAAGAAAGAGAGGGAAAGTAGCAATCTGGGGAGTAACTGATTTGACTCTCCGCACTATTCTCTTCATGATTTCTCGGATGACTGGAAGTGCCACTCCCCATATGGCATTGCAGAGCTATTTCCAGTACGCCATCGAGTGTACTAAGCCCCGAGTATTTAACTGGGCTGATGCAGTATTGCGCAGTATCAAGAGAAAGCTGACCAAGTGCAGGCGGGGAGAACTGAAACAATTTGGATATGGATCTTTGTTAGTGTCCTTCTTCTTAGATAGGGTCCATTTATTTTGTCTACAGGCCGAGTGGAGGTTTCCGGGTCCTAGGGATCTGAGGATGTTACAATGGTGTCGGCTCATGGCTCGACATGTGGCAAGACCAATCGTCAAATATGACGATATTTTCTTTGACTGGTTGCATAACCAGATGCCGATGATCGATGATTACGCATATGCTGAGTTGGATTTTCGAGGAGATCCAGATCTAGCACTACCTGAGGATGCTCAGTGGGGAGACCTCGGTAAGAAGTACACCATTTTTTTCTTTTAAATGTTTTTGTATTTTTAACATATTTAAATGTTTTTGTTTTATAGATTTATCCGAAGACTAACACCAAATGTTTGTCGATAACACAGATGTTGGAGCATATAGACCTGCTGGCAGTTCTCCTATTCAGAGACGAGGAGAAGCTGCAACAGTAGTACCACAGTATGCCGAAGATTACCAGGTCGTGGAGCAGAATTTAGAGGGTCTGACAGCAGACATTCCAGATATGACTCTGGAAGAGATTCCATGACGTGATCAACATCACACTGTAGGAGTTTCCGCAGCTATGGGTTGACTGCTCCGCAGGGTAGCTAGGGCAGTTGTGTGTTACCGTGAACGTCATCTGTGATGTCACTATGTAGAAGCTATAAGCTTCCATTTTTGATATTTTGGTCTTCGGACAAACATTTTGTAAAAACAAACTCTTTTGATCGTTATATATATACAAACAACTTCTACCGGTTTACTTTACATTGTGTGAATTGTAATGTGTTTGATTTATAAATGATTTAAATGTCTGTCCAATACATAATTAGATAAATCATCTGTTAATGTATTAAGACATCTAGGAATATGATGATATTCAATGTGATCAAAATACCGTTCCAAGAGGCGAATCCGCAAATATACCCTTAATAAAGTAGGACTTCGAATAGAGTATACATTACTTAGCTATAGTACTACAAGCTGCGAGTCAAGTCGCACAACCAAATGACGAATTTCGAGAGATATAGCATCAATCAATAATTCAATAACGACGGTATACTCTGCGATGTTGTTGGTTGCTCGGCCAAGACATACACCTCGTAAAGATATGAGCTCGTTTGTTGGGGCATAGATTGCCCATGCAGCGGAAGCTAGGTTCCGAGTACTACGACTAGCTCCATCAACGAAGCTAATATAAGGTAGCGAATACTCCGACATCTGGCAATCAAACACAACGTCACGTAAGGGCAGAGACCAGATAACGTCAAAAGCAAACTAAAGTAACACACACATAGTATGATACATAAAATACAAGTACTTGTGCACAAATGACTTATGCATAGTACTTCTTCAAGTATAACCCATTTATGGGTTCACTCAAAGGTATACCATCGTAATCAACTAGCTCATATGCTCCTTTTTCCAAAACTTTGCGAACAATGTAAGGACCATGCCACATTGGTTCGAATTTCCCAGCTCCTAAGACATCTTTATATTGTTCATACAGAAGAACAAGATCACCTTCAGAGAAAATGCGAGGCTTGACATGCTTGTCATACTGCACCTTGACGCGTTTCTTTTGGGCTTCTATTACTAGAGTAGTGTCACGTCGAGTCTCGTCTAATCGCATCAGATACAACAGACATTCCTCTTCAGCAGAAGTATTGGAATGGAAGCCATTATGCCAATAGAATGTCTAATCTCACATTCTATTGGCATAATGGCTTCCATGCCATAAACTAATCAAAAGGGCGTAAATCCCGTAGCGGATTTAACAGATGTCCGATATGCCCACAATGCTGAAAACAACATCATGTTCCAGCTGGTTTTATGTATTCCTATCATCCGTCGAATCATAGTTATAAGAACCTTATTAATTGCTTCGACCTGGCCATTAGCTTGCGGATAATAGGGTGTTGAGCTATCATGATGAAGACCCAACTTTTCCGTAAGTTCAGACATCATAAAATTCCTAAAATGACTACCGTGATCGGTAATGATAGCTTGAGGAACACCAAAATGAGTTATGACATGGTTGAAAAGAAATAACGCTGCAGTCTTTCCAGTATTATCGAATGTTGGCATCGTCTCGGCCCACTTTGTAAAGTAATCAACAACTACAATAATGTAACCATGCCCCTCGACCGAGTGAGGGTGACATGTCATGAAATCAATGCCCCATTTTGCAAAAGGACCAACTGAGACCACAGGATGAAGGGGAGCAGGATGCGACCGAATTTTCTGATTATAGGTCTGGCATGCATGGCACTTCTGAACAACAGTAATGCAGTCATTGAACAAGGAAGGCCAAAAATATCCTGCACGTAAGATTTTCTGGGCAGTAGCATACCCAGACATATGACCACCACATGCTCCGGAATGGAAGTCATTCAAAGCTTTCTCAGCTTCGTCAAAAGTCAGGCAACGTCGAAAAACAGAGTCAATGCCTCGACGGTAAAGAGTATTTCCAAGGATAATGTACTGGCGAGCTTGATAACGGACGCGACGTCGTTCAACACTAGACAAACAAGGACAGAAAGTCTGAGTTTGGAGAGATATAATGATATCTCCATACCAAATATCATCAGTATTGATAAGGAAAAGCGATTCATCAGGTAATGAATCGACTGCTACATTTTCCGTGGCAGAGTGGGGAAAATCACAAATTAACTCAGCAAAAACTAAGGATTTCTTCGACGTGGCGCAATCGAATTCCAAGTCGAACTCTTGGAGAATGACAATCCACTTGGAGTACTTGCCCCCCAACAATTGACGTGTCAAAATATGTTCCATGGGGTTATAATGTGAAATCTCCATAGTTTTCCTGGAGAGAATAAAATGGCGAAAACGTTGAACCGCTTGAACAACAGCCAAAGCTAGTTTTTCAACATGTTGGTACTTGATTTCAGTTGAAGTAAGAATTCGACTCAAGTAATATATAACATGTTCATCGTGTGCATCATCCTCCTGAACTAGAACCATGCCAATAGTATACTCGGAAGCAACAGGATAAAGAAAGTAATCCTGACTATAATCAGGAGGGAAAAGAAGTGGAGATTTCGTGAGGGACAACTTCAAAGCTTCAAAAGCGTTGTTGGCAACTTTATCCCAGACAAAATCTGAACCTTTATTTAGAAGGCGTGTAAAACCACGAGTAATATCGGCGTAATTATGGATGAAACGACGAAGAAACTTTGCTTTCCCCTGCAAACTTTGTAACTGGCGCAGTGAAGAAGGAGGAGGAAGATTAAGAATCGCCTCAACCTTAATAGGATCTACCCGGATCCCTTGACGTGAAACAATGAAACCGAGAAGACGGATGGACTCTACGCAAAAGATGCATTTATGAGGGTTTAGATGAATGCGATAGAAGCGACAACGAACAAAAATTGCTCGGAGATGAATGGGGTGATCGACTCAGCGTAAAGAATGAGCTGGTAAATCGTCCAAATAAGGTTGAATGATATGCTTTATATTGTGAAACGTATAAGACATAGCACGTTGAAATGTCGTGCCCGCGTTCTTAAGACCGAATGGAAGTTTTCTATAGGCGAAAGTACCCCAAGGACAAATAAAATCAGTTTTATGTTGGTCCTCAGGAGCGATGTTAATTTGATTATAGTCGGAGAATCCATCCATGAGGGAAAATATTTCACTGCCGGCACAGTCATCGATGATACGGTCGACGAAAGGGGTTGGAAAGTTGTCTTTAGGACAGGCTTTGTTAATATCCTGATAATCAATGCAAACACGTATACTAACACCTTTCTTATCAATCGGTACAGGGTTGGAAACCCATTCTGTCAAAGCCACGGGATAAATAAAACCGGCTTTAAGAAGTTTTTCAACTTCGAGTTTGATAGCTGCCGCTTTACGTGGATGGACAGGATGGAGGTGCTTCCGGACTGGTTTAGCTCCGAGGTACGTCTTAATTTCATGGACAACAATAGCAGGGTCTATACCTGGCATCTCTTCGTAACTCCAGGCAAAGATATCACTAAATTCTTTAAACAGGGAAGTATAAGTGACAATTTCTTTGGGAGAACACGAAGCTCCAATATGAACATTTTCAACTATCCCAGGTTTAACTGATATATCAAAGGGTATCGTGGGAGAAATATTACTGAGGTTCTCTTCGGCAAACACATCATGTGTAAATCCGGGAACGGTCGATATGACAACAACGGTCGACGGAGTCGAAATCCGTTGGTAATTATCGAGAGTGTGTTGTTCCAGAAAGAGTATGGAACGATGATGTCCATCATCCCAAGGGGTGTCTTCCATGATGGACATGATCATCTCGTCAGTGGGGAAAACAACACGGAAAGGATCGGGAGACAATTCATCAAGAGAAAGTGTAGAAAGGTTTGTCGATTGAATGGCTTGATAAGCAGACTCAACCGGACTTAACGGCATGACGTCGCCGAAACGAGTATGATCTCCTGGATCAGGGACTATCCAAGGGTCAAAAGACACAGGAAGCTCATGAGGTACAACGAAGATCATATTAATAGAAGAAACTGACAGGCGTGCAATATCGGGTGGTGGTGGAATGGGGAAAGTGCCCATTAACGAAGATTCCTTTAAAAGGTCGACACCGACATTCTCGTAACCCAGCGAGGTTTTAGCTATAAACGACACATTGCCAGTACAAGTATCGGAATTAAAGAAGGCAAGTTGATCAACTGTAACAACTCTTCCTTGGTGAGGAAATTGTACGACACGGAAAAGTGTTGACACAACAGCGCGCATAGAATCTACCCAACTACGACCAAGAAGAGGATTATAATCTAAGGGAGCATCGAAAACTTCCACTTCAACTTGGACTGTCTTACCTTCTAGAGTGACAGGAAACGATGAAAAAAACCCGTAAGGCTTAAAACCAGAGCCATTAAAGGCTTTTAGAGTATTTTGTGATTCATTTAAAGGAGGAGAGCAATGACTTTCCAACAAGCAAGAGACATTACGCACGTAGAGGCACCCTCGTCTATAACAGTTCGACAAATGTTCTTGTCGGTGACAACAACTTGTATCTGAAACGCAAGCTGAGGGGGTAACCTTGGAACATGATCTTCCAAGTCAAAGACTATCAAATTCGAATTTGTAGGATCAATTCCACCTATAGCTTTGAACAGAGACCTTCGTTGTGTAGGACAAGACTGAAGGACTTCAAGGGCAGACATCGCTGAAGGTGCTTGGGCCAGATCTTCCACAATACTGTAGTTCTGGGCCGCACGAGCATGAGGATTGAAAGCCGACTTGCGAACAACACCCTTAGGGGATCGTAGGACTGTATCAGATCTCGGTCGTTCGAGATGAAGAGGACCATTGGTAGGTGGAGTCGGTGGAGAGGTTTGTACCAAAGTAGGAGGTAAATCATCAACCTTCTCCTTAGATGGAGAATAATCTTTGGCTCTAGTTGCGATTGCAACGTCGTTCTTCTTGGAATCACCGGTACACATCAAAACATATGATGTCGTAGAAGTAGATGGTTGGTCATGGATGACCAACGAGGCATGTTGGTGAGACGGGAAGGGTTGAGACAAGACTATCGGTGTAGGTGGTTTTGGCGTTCCTTGAAGGAACTTAGTAACTTCGGCACGTCGAGGACAATCCTTTGTATAGTGATCGTCACCACAGATAAGGCAAGGGTACCGCGGTTTTCTTTTATCCTACTCTTCAACAAGATCATTTTTAGTTTGTTCAGTTGGATTATTATTCTTTCCCTCCTTAGTCTTGCCTCTCCCCTTTTTATATTTACCTTTACCGGTCGGGGTAGATTGAACAACGTTCACCTCAGAGGTTTTACCGGCGGGAGAGGCAGGAGATGGAGCATTTTGAACATTAGAAGATGTAGATTTTGGGGTTGTATTTGAAACAGAATGTGAGTGGGTATGGGTAGTACCAATCACACCATCAGCTGCATGCGAGGCAGCTGGAGTAGTTGAAGCACTGGAAGTACTAGGACGGGGTAGTTCAGGTAACAAATCGTAAAGTGTTTCCGTTTGTGAATAAATGAGATCAAGATATTGGGCACGACTTATAGCCTGCTCCTCCGTAACAAAACCACCCATGGCAATGTCTTTACCAATTTCGTTCACAAAGGACTTCGTGAACCATTCGGCCAGTAATTGATCAGGGAGTTCAAGTTTGATGAGACGTCGTCTCTGTCTCCACTCATGTATATGATCCGAGATGTGAGTGCCTTTAGTTTGTTTAAAAGAAGTTAAAATCTCAGTCCCAGTATCATAACGGATTGGAAACTGGTAATGTGTAAGAAAATCCATAGCCAGGGTGTTAAAATCGGAGAAGAAACCTCGTGGCAATTCAATGTACCACTTCGCAGCGGAACCAATAAGAGTTCTTTGAAAAAGACGTAGGCGAATGGAGTCATCCATCAAAGAGTTAGATGAACACCACAGATGAAAAGTCATCACATGATTATTTGGATCCTCCCCCGCCTTGCCATCAAATTTCGGAATATCCGACGGAAGCTTGGCAGGAATAGCAGGCCATTGGGGGGAGTGACGAATAGGATCATTCAGAATCCTAGACAAATCTGGCAAGTCCAAAGTAGCATGAAAAGGCAACTGCCGATTCACTTGTGGGTACTAGTGACTTTGGGGTGGAAGCCCTGTCGGCAAACCAGTAGGACCGTATGCAATCTACCCATAGAGGGAAGACCCTGGCTGATTCGGTGGTGGCCGGATAGGATAGTAACCCCAAGGATTGGAACCTTGAGTTTGAGTAGGGACCTGAGGCTGAGTAGTGTGACTCTGACCCCAAATAGGATTAGTTATACCCGGATATGGTTGGCCCATAGTAGGGACAGTTTGCTGCCCCCCAACATTTTGAGGAAAGTTTTGTAAAAGATGATTCCAATACTGGGCCAATTCAGGAGGTATGTTTTGTCCAAAAGGTGAGGTTGGTCCCCCTATCGTAGGTACAGCTCCACCCAGAAGTTGTGTGCCAACCATAGGTTGCATAGTAACTGTGTTGTGTCCGGGAAAAGGAAAAGGGACCATACCACCCTGTCCACCAACAAGAATTTGCGGGTTTGTTGCAACAGTCGGGATAATGACACTAGGATTAGGATTGCCAGAAGGAAACAGAGGGAGTGTCAGGATAAAATGAGGAACATCATACCCAGGAAAAGGAGGACCACCTGGAGAACGAGCTGGGGTTTGCGGAGGTGTTGGATTGGAAGCATTCAACAAAGAATTCAACACATGGTAACCAGGAGGTAAATTTGGGTTAACCTCAGGTATCCGCTGGGTATTGATAGGAGCAAGAGTAGCTGTAGTAATCCCAGTTTCGACACTCGTAGTATTCACGAGATGGGCCATCTTGGGAGGAAGAACAAAACGATAAGTAGAAGTCTCTGGTGTAGTTTCTGCCTCAGGAGACACCGAAGGGTTGATTTCGTAGACGGTAGGTGCCTTAGTACCAAAAAGGACTCTTCGGAAATTACCAGACCAAAAAGGATCTTGGCTTGCTACACCGGGAGAAGGCCCAACGGTTGATTCATAAGATGTAACAACGGCTTCATCAGAAGAATTTAATCGCACAATAGGTCGTTCACCACGGCGAATGCGATAGTCCTCTCTAGTATTGGTAATTCGAAAATCCTCTAGAGAGTCAGTTCGTTCTACCTGTGGAGGTGGTGTAGTGACAACTGGAATGTCACTTGTCTCCCCATGTGGTGGAGTAACCACTGGGACTTCAGTATGATGGGGAGAACCCTCAGGTGTACCGGTAGGTGAGGGTTGAGAATCGTCCAGATGCTCTGGAGATAAACCTTGCATTCTATGTGAACGCCGTGGGGGAGAAATTGTAAATAAGTGACAAGCTCCACAAAGAAACTCTTAATGTCAACTTCAATAAACAAACAACACACACTAGTAAACAAAATCTAGGAAACAATCACCAAGCAAACAATACCTTCTAATTCCGAAGCCACTAGTTGGTGATGAAATTCAATGTCGCAACAACGAGACGAGAAGGGGCGGGGATATTGTGGAAAAGTTACGTTGACGACCTGCTTAACGGACTTACACCCTGGTGCAAGCTCCCACACATAATCGTGCGTATACCCTCCAAGGAGCCCGAGTGAGTTTGATCAACGTCAATTCCAGGTACCGTGAAGACTTTCCCCTTCACAGTCACCTTGGGTAAGAACCTAGAGAGATAGGCCACTAAGGTCACCACAAACAACAGTAAAACCCGGGGGAACAGTCGTCAGTCCGATCCACACGCAAGGTCAGGGTATCTAGCCCGAAATCAACTCAAAGGCTTCCACTCATAATTGTGGGTATACCTCGGAGTGATCCCCGTAATACGTGCAATCTCTACAGTGATGTCAAAAAAGCAGGGTGAGTAACTCTGCCAACACCAATGCGACCTAGTGCTTGACCCTTGTGTTAGAAGGGCTTCCCAAGACAATATGTTGCAAATGGAATTTAACACTCCCTAACTCAAGATGCTATTGTGTGTTTTGAGCTTTTGGAGAGTGTGTCTCTCTTCCTACTCCAAAGCACTAGCCTAACTAAATGCTGGTGTAAAAGAGCCCTAGAAAAGAGTTACTAGATACATTTTAAGATTACACAATGTTTTTAAAGGCTGTTGTTTACTCAAAGGTAACATAAATGAAACTCATGTGTGTATGACTCTGACCCAAATAATGCAAGAAAGAAAATGCAAATTAACACTTTCCGTTCAATGAATCCTATATAAGGGAGAGAGAGAAGTTTTCTAAATCAACCACGAATCATATGCAAAATTTCATTTTTCCAATGTCAATACAAACAATCATTCATCAAATGACAATGTACTATGTTTTCTTTTTCAAAGCTTCAACAATTCTTAAAATTTGATTTTCAATGTTTTGTAAATGACAAAAACAATTTGATAGAAGAAAACAATTGTGTTCACTTTCCAAAAAGAACTCGCACTATATCAATGAGAGAGCAGAAAATCAAATCACAAAGAATCAAGCAATAACAACCCAATCAACTCTTTCAACGAAGACAAGAACAAATAACAAACCAAATAGTCTTCTCAATGCAAACGAAAATGTGCTTTCAAACCAACAAGAAAATGAGAAACACCAAACACTTAACTCTCTACCAATCACTGGTTCTCAGCCAATCAGACACACTCAACTCCAGAAGTCATAGAAAATGAAATTGCCAATAAGAGTCAAGAAATGAAAGTCAAGCTACAAAGGCAAGAAAAACCTTGAAACTCTAAATCTGTTCAAGCAAGCAAACTGAAGCAAGAGATATATAAATCAATGATCCAATAAGCCTAAAAGAGGTAATTCAACTGATTTGAGCAGTTGGAAAAACCAAAACTCAATTTCAAAATTTTCAAAAATCTTGCTCGCAGGCAAGCAGGGTTACACAGTGCGAGAATATAAGATTCTCGCAGGCAACCTTGTAGCAAGGTGCGAGGTGTTCGCACTGGACCCTATATGCAGGGTGCGAACCTGACTAATTCTCACAGGCAACAGTTAAACACAGTGCGAGAACTCCTGAAGATGACAAAAATTTTGAAAATGAAAGAAAAAATGACAAAATCTTCTGGACCCAATAAGTCTATCAAGATAACCTGAAGACTCAGAGACTGACAAGACAAGAGAAAAAATAAACTAGAGAAAATGGCCACAGAAAAACACAAAAACCATAAAGAAAAAGGGAATAGTTCCCCAGTGGAGTCGCCAATTTTGTTATAGGATAAATCCGTGAGTGCAGACACAAACCGATCTCCCTAGATCCACCTGGATCTAGAACAAAACATGACAGAATGATACTCTTTCCCTAGAATTTAACTATTGAATGAACTAGGAGGCAAGAATCATAAACATACCGTATGATCGCTTCCTTGGGTCTTTGTTGTACCAATTTCTCTCCGATTCTCTTACGCAGTTCAGACCAAGACAGTTCAAACCAATCGAAGTGAAAACAATTCAATATATTCAATAGTTAATCTATACATATGATCAAGGAGTTATGTAATAAAGTGAAATCAACTTTATGGGAAAGGGACACATTACTGTATTATATTGATAGAAAGCAAAAATTACAACCTGAGCTTTGATGTTGCAAGCCTCCTTTCAATGGCTCCTAGCACTGACACACACACTTTCTCATGCATGAAGAAAATCAACCACTTTTGATGACCTTGTTGGTTTCTCTAGCTGCTGTAGCATCAGTCCTTCATACAATCTTCCACTAATTCTCCAATCAATCTCTTGCTAGTTTTCTTATAACCTTTTCCATGATCATTCCCCTCAATATATAGGAGAGAATAGATTAGTTACTTGGATAGGAATGATCCCAAGATATTAGGAAAACCAGTATTTGACAACCATTCGAATGCCAACTCATCCTTCTAGAAGATTCCCTTCTAGAAGGTTCGAGAATTTATCTTTTTCCTTCCTTTAGAAGATGTTCGCACCCTGATAGTTAGGTATAGTGCGAACTGCTCGCACTCCAACTTAATGCAGCCTGTGAGAATGATGAATTCTCGCAGGCAAATATATAGGTAGCCTGCGAACCTCCCTTAAAATTATGATTTCTGGAAGCAGACAAATGTAACTTTTCTCATGAAAGTGTTCTAGTGAAGAGCCTGATTTCTCCATCATCATTACATCACTATGACAACCAAAATTATGGATAACAGAGGGTATATCCACGATTATGTGTGGGAGCTTGCACCAGGGTGTAATTCCGTTAAGTAGGTCGTCAGCGTAACTTTTCCACCCGCTCTATCTCAACCCCTTCTTACTTTGTTCCCGCGATGTTGGATTTCATCACCAACTAGTGTGCTCATTGTGAGAAGGTTTTATTTGTTTGCTTGCTTCCTAGATTTTTAGCGTGTGCTGTTTGTTTTCCCTAGCAGACTCTAGGTTGGATTTGTTTTATATGGTGAAAATTCTCGAAATGACCAATGAAGGAACCCCTGCTCTAGGGGAACCTTTTGTTTTTCCTTCTTACAAAAACATTGGTCCTCCTCACATCGCTACTTTGAGCCTTCCAGGTCTCACGATTGGATTACCGGTGTGGTTGTTTTCCACTCAGGTAATCCTGAATGTAGTAAGTGATTCAGTCGTGAGCACTTCCCCCCAAGAACATCAACCTCATGTTGATCCTTCACCTTCTTCACCAGTAAGGTCTTCTTCCCCTTCTTCGCTTGCAAGGTTGCCTTCCGTTTCATCTTCTTCGTTGAGTGAAAGTTCTGAAGCTAGTAACCCGGTGAATAAGAAGAAGAAGAAGAAATCTAAGCATGGATCCAAACTTCCAACCACTGTCAAACATGTTGGAAAACAACCAGTTACTGTTAATCATGTTGGGAGTGTTGATGATGTCAAGATCACCCAAACAAATCGTAAGCCCAAGTACCCTTGCAGTCTTTGTAAGGGTAGCCATCTTCTTAAGGATTTCCCTGGTCTATCAAAGGTTATAGAAGCTTGGTCTACACACCCTCACTAACTCGTGTCATCAGCCTCTAAACAACATGTTGATGACCTCCCGTCAACTAGTCAAGATACCGTTGAGAAGAAGAAAAGTAGAGTTAAGTTCCCGTGTATGTTATGCAAAGGGAGTCATCTAACTCACCTTTTCCCTCATATGGAAGAAGCCTCAAAATTCCTGGAAGACATACTTGTTTCACAACCTCAACTTCCATCCACTTATCACAAGATTACTCTTGACCCCCCTATAGTTGATGGAATGATCAATCTGGTTCCCTCGTCGGTCAGTCTGGTTGATCAAGTGGTCAATTTAGTCACGTCCTTAATTGAACCAGTTGAAAAAGTGGTTGATCTGATCCCATCCTCGGTCGATCCCCCTCTCCTGTTAGAGAGTGAAGCCCAAGCGGTCGATCCGTTTCCACCTGTCGACCCCATTCTCCCCTTGGAGAATGAAACCCAAGTGGTCAATCTGAACTCTCCATCAGTCGATCCTACTCTGCTGCTAGAGAGTAAACCCGATACTGCCCATGTTTTTCTCATTGATACAGAATCTACCATGTCAGGGGATATTCCTCCTTCTCCCGTGGAACCCCCTCCAAGTTACGAGGCCATCCATTTTGATTGGGGTGTGCTAACTGGACCTCGTCTTCCCTCTCACATTCCTTTCCATATTAAAGTATAGGTTTTTTGTCGAGACGTTCCTCAAACACTGATAGATGAAGGTGCATCCGTTATTATTTTTTCCTCTTTTGCTTGGCAAGATTTGGGTTGTCCTCCACTTGCGCTGATTACGTAGAATCTTTTAGCTTTTAACAGAAGAACCAATCAACCTTTAGGGACCCTTCCTCAGTTTCCTGTAACTTTGGGAAGGCAAATTGTCTTTATTGATGTCATGGTATTCCAAGACCCCTTGGATTTCGCTTTACTCCTTGGGCGGGATTATGTATATGCCATGAAAGCTATTGTGTCTACTCTTTTTCATGTGATATCTTTCCCTCACGATGGACGGGTTGTGACTGTTGATCAACTTTCATTCATTGACCCCACCTAGATTGCCTCCCTGAATGGTTCTTATATGCAGATGGTATCGCCCCTGCCATAGGTCAATTATGTGGCGTTGTCGCCCATGGCTTCAACTTCTGATGACTTAGATCCAGTAGTTGACATGGTGATCTCTTCGATATGGTTGTTAGAGCCTAATATCTTCACTCCTGTTGCGACCCTTGACATGGTGTCCTTCCAGAGTGTGTTTCTTCGTTCCAGCGAAGACCTCTTGGAAGCCATGACTGATTTTTGTCCCTTGACATGGTCTCCTTCCGGAGCATTGTCCTCTTGGAATCCATGATCATGAAGACTTCGAGGATAGTTTTTGTGTCTCTGAGGCAACCTTATTAAAAAATGAAACAAAGGTCTTTGAGCATGGTTTTTTGATTTCAAGATCATTAAAAAATGAAACCACTTACGAGGATATTTTTTTCGTCTCTATGGCAACCTCGTTAAAAAATGAAACAGAGGTTACGAGCATAGTTCTTTTTTCTATGTCAAGCTCGTTAAAAAAGGAAATAGTTTTCCCCCTTTCTGTTTGAGTCAAGTCCTTTGTCTAGTATTTGAAGCTTCATTTCCTCCACCTTTGTCGTTGGATGAAAAGAAGCTTGGGGGGAAATACTTCCAGCCTCTGGACTTCATGCTGAAGTAGAGCCGCTAGTTTCTTAAGATGGGGGCTAAGTACCAACCATCCATGTGTTATGCGTTGGGAAGTCCAAGCATAGTTTTCTATGGTTCAAGCTTGTGTAAAAATGAAACCACTTACCTCAAGCATAGTTTCCTCTAGTTCAAGCCTGTGTAAAAATGAAACCAGGTCCAAGCATAGTTTTGTTTTGTTTTAAAGCTTGCGTAAAAATGAAAACAATCTCGATCTTAGTCTTTGTTCTTTCTCATGCTCGTTAATACATGAGAATAAGTTACCGAGCTTAGTATTTGTTATTTCTCATGCTCGTAAATCAATGAGAATGTAACCGAGTATACTTTTATCACCTTTTCAGACTCATAAAGGTTATACGAAAAAATAACCCACTGGAGTTCCCTTTAAACTCTTTTCAGACTCTCTAAACATGAAAATATTGTTGAGCGACCTTGTTCTTTTCACGCTTGTTAAAGTATTTGAAGAAAACATCTGTTGAGCGATAGTTTATCTCTTTTTCAGTCTCATCAGACTACTTTACGAAAAAGGAATTGAGAGAGTTCTGTTTAAGTGTTTTTTAGACTCTATTAACATGAAAAACCCTTGAGTTTTCTTTCTTTGGACTCATGAAACAAACATTGAAAGGCCCATATGGGATCTGATTTTTCCTTAAGTGTTTTTTAGACTCTCCAAACATGAAAAACCCATGAGTTTTCTTTCTTTGGACTCGTTAAATAAACATCAAAAGGCCCAAATGGGACCACACCACTCCTTCCTAGGGTTTGTTAAACATACTCTGAGTGACTCATCCGAAGGATGAGATTACATTTCAAGCATATGTTATCCTCCTCAATCTTGTGTGAAAATAAAGAGGTACTTTCCAGGAATGGTGGGGGGAAAAATTGGGAAATAAATATGTCTAAACCTGTATTCCATGGAAGAGTCGCTTTTGAACATGATACCCTTTCACTCACCTTGTGTCTAGGTTGGAAAATCCACTTGTCTCTTGATCATACTCCTTTATGAGATTAAAAATCGGTATGTGATCCCTGTTGTTGAGTCAGTGTTTCTAAGATAGTTGTCGTGTTGTAAATATGTTCAAAGAGATGTCCAACCCGAAAATCCTTCTATTGCGTCGACCATTTCTGCAGTCCTTAAAGCCTTCTATTGTGTCATCCATCCCTGAGTCAGTCCTGAATCACTTGTTACTCTGATCTACTTCAAATCTTGTTACCCGTTTCGTGTCATTGATGGCGGATACATTAAGGCCTTCCTGTGACGAGTTTTTTTCCTATCGACTTCAACTCATTATCCAGGAATTAGACTTAGAAACTAATTGGTACCTTGGAACTTGCATGCCTCAATGGAAGATTTCCTCGCTTTCGACAATGGGTTTTCATTATTGACCTCTGATCGGGAGATTCCGTCGAGTGTTTGACTTCAACTCATTAATTTACATTCATTGGATTGTACTAGTGTACCTTGGGAGTCATTGACATTAATGGTGATTTCCCTCGCACTTGTTAATGGTATACACTAAGGACCGGTAATCAAGTTGTTTCTACCATGTTCGACTTCGACACATGTATTCACATGATTATATTCGTACTATAGAGTGGTGGAGATGAAGAACCTAGATCTTTTCTCATAGATTCAGGTTGCGCTGGAGTATATTCAGTTTGTACTGTTGCATAGATCCACATTGTATGTCTGGTGGCTATGTTCAAATTTGAATCTTTAACACATAGATCCACGATGTATTTTTGGTGGCTATGTTCATATTTGAGTCATATTGGCATGGATCCACAATGTATGTTTGGTGGCCATGACCTGTCTTACTGTATTTCCTTGTTTGTTGGCAGGTTTCCGACCGACTGTTCCATGTTCCCTACACACACTCGACAAAGTATTTCAGCTATCACTTTGTTCTAACTTCATACTTTGTGGGGATCTCTGTTACACATTATTTTCATCATCCCTATGACCGTTAATGATGTAAACCTATATGTAGTCTTCAGAGGGGTCAGTGGCTTGAGTTCCTGAAGAAAGAAGGGAGAAGAACTTTTCCTGAGAAAAGAAGTTGCATTTCCCTTTGTAAAAACCCTATTAAAGATGATTTTCGCATGCTGCACTATGGCTAGGGTGCGCGAATGCCTGATTCTCGCAGGCTACCCCATAGCTGGGTTGCGAGAGGTTCACAGGTTGCTCTATAGGTAGGGTGCGAGAATGCTCATACATGGGGAAAACGAGCATCTTCTCGATGTAAGTTTTAAACCTGCGAAGTAAATAAATGCATATATATTCTTAAGCAATACAGAAATTAATCAATGGCTCATACACAGAATACACAGATATTTTTACCGGAAACCCTCAACCGGGAAAACCTTTCTTATTTTCATTATATCAAATTTCACCATTCTCAATACAATATATACAATGTTTTTAGGTATTCCGTAGATACCAAAACCCTAATCCCTTAATCCGGGATTAATTTACAAATCAACTAAAAATAGCAAAATCCGCCCAGAAAAAAAATTTCGGGGCATTGCCCCGAACCCCATTGGCCCCAAGCTACCATCCGGTGCTGAACGCTGCGCGTAACCAGGGGGGGGAATACCTGCCCCCCCCCTCCCCTAGGAAGCGCCCGACGCAATGGCAAAGATCTAGTTTGTACGGATCGTCAGACGCAGTTGTCGTATCTGACGCACCCACACACACACACATGCAAAGAATATAACACATACCCAACACTTGATGCTTCTAGAAGGAGAAACTTCCATGGTGAGGTGGCATCCGAATGGTTTGGATCTTACTCACTTTCATGATTTAGTGGGATCATCCTAACCTCCTCACTTTATCCTCTTCAACTTATAAAAGGAGAGGAGCTCTCATGGAGAAAGTTAGTTGTTTTTGGCTTGGGATTGTTAGCTTGGTTAGAGTGGCTTTGAGATTTGCTTTGTCAAGATAGATTGTGAGTAGTTATCAGATCTATGCTCTCAGAATTCTTGGAGTGGAAGTGTGTGGGGAATGAAGGAAAGTTGGAAGGGACCTTATGACATCAAGGCCATGGTTGTAATCTCTCTTTCACATTTAATATGATACAGTAATATAATTCTTTCCTATAAAGCTTGTTGTGTTTTATTGTATGATTCCTTGATCACATACATAGGTTTATATTG
>ML783637.1:741521-756926 GCA_009831015.1 Picea engelmannii | reverse complement strand
GGTGGAAATACCACCCCACCTTTGTTACTGATGCCCTTTTCGAGTGTGAGGAGGTTGCAGGTTTATGCCAGAGATGCTGAGGTTCTCATGCACTCTACGATGAGCACATGTCCTCGAGTTGGAGCCAGATGTTATCCCCAATTTCTAGGGATAACTAGGAGATCATGTCTTGGGGCCCACAGGTCCTAGACATGGAGTACCGAGAGCATGATTGACTTGAGCATGGCCTTGGAGGGCCCATATTTCTTCTTCTTCATCAGACTTGTCCTGTCAATAGCAACAACATCCATCACCTTCGGCTTGGACTTGTATCAGAGAAGACTCTTGCTCCATGAGGTAATTGGTCCAGGTATCATGGTATGTGTCATGTTTGATCATTATAACTTTTAGATATATGCATCAGATTCTTTTCATTTCTAACATCTGCTTGGATCTTACACTAACCCACTTGACCATGGTTGGGGGGATTGACAGGGTACCCTAGCAAGCTTGTGCCCATAGGTTTTGGTTAGCTACCAGGGGGGATTTTGAAGAGCCATCGTCCTCTCCCATCATATTATCACTTTTACATCTTATCTCCCATTCATCTATCCCATTCCCCTAGTCCGGACATTAGGATGACCTATTTGTGGGGTTACACCTTATCCTGTGGGAAGAAGGGTCTAAATGCCCAGGGGGTAAAAGCAGCTGGTAAGAGATAAAATCCATAAGAAATAAAACCTAGAGATGCCTCACCCAGGGATCCCCGAGAAGGCAATAAAAGGCCTCTCAATAAGAAACAAGAGGGACCCGAAGAAAATATAATAAAGCAAGACCTAACCAAGAGGGTGGGGGGTCTCATCACGAGACAACCCATTATGTTCATAGGTACCTAGAAGTATGACATTGCCATTATCTGGTTACCACGCTAGGGAAGTGACCTTTGGTTGCATGGCCAAAGGAAAGGGGGTCTCATCACGAGCCAACCTTATCATCTCTGTGAAAGTACTCATGGATAACACTGTCAGCTCTGGTCACCACGCCAAGGCAGTGTCCTCTAGTTAGACCTTGAAATAAAAGGAAAGAATAAACAATAAAGAAAAGAAAGAATAAAGGCAGTAAAGGGATTGGAAAAATTTGCATCCATGATAGGTACAACTTGCCTCCTACAAAGGCACCCACAGATAATATTCACCCCTGTCTTTCACTATGTTTGGACATCCTTAGACCACACCACCTCGCATTACATGGCTTGGATGATATCCTTTGGGAACTTTCCTTTTCTTATGGATGCTAGCCCAATGGGGCACTTTGTCTTCAGCCTTGTATGGTAGGTCATTGTAATGTCTTTGAGATATTAGATGATATGCTAGGGGTTCTATGCATGCATTTGATAAAATTAATGATGAAATGTGATTGACATTGCCATGATCCCGAGGACTAATGAGCCCATGGAGGGCGAAGTTTTTGATGTGCAGGACCATGCCCGATAAACAGGTACCAGGTGGATCGGTACACATGGGGAGATGATTAGTTCGGACCTCCATGGGGATGAAGAGCCCATCAGATGGTTGTTGGGACCTCATCAGGGGTAGAGACAAGATAGTGATTGGTCGAGCCTTTGCATGAGAGAAGAAGAAGGACATTTTCATCCAGGACGCCTTGGCTGAGCCCAACCGTAGGGGGTTGACCCACTGAAGGTGGAACGTGTCCCTCTATTGACCCAGGACGTCCTCTAGAGGCCCTTGACGTCACCTCCAGCGCATGGAAGTTTGACAGGGTAGTTTGGCACGTGTGGCAGAGTTTGGAGGCCTAGAGAGGGCCAACGTTTGTCATCTAGTGCTATGATTTTCCCTAAAAAGGGCCAACATCTCCCTCAAAGGGGCTAGACGTCTTGCTCATTGCTCATTTAGGGCTTTCTTTTAGCAGTTTAATGTAAAACAATATGATTTTTAGTTATTAGCCTTGTCGGCTATTTTACTGACCTAATTTTAATTAAAGGTCATTGGATGATATAAATTGAGGATGTTTTCCCTCATTTTCCCTAATTAAAGGTCATTGGATGATATAATTAAAGGTCATTGGATGATATAAAGTGAGATCTGATTTTTGCGCCCTTCTTGGGTAAATTTTTTGTCTAAAGTGAGGCGCACTTGCTATTGGAAGGATATTTTTGGCATTTATGGAATTTCTCTCAAGGAAGGTTTACAACTAGGGTTTGCTTGTGCTTTTCTTCGTGACATGTAAGTAAATTTTCTTGCAAAACTTCTTAAATGAATGGTTGTAGGTGTAATTTCTTACATTTGCTTATTGCATTGCTGATTTAAAACCCTAGGTAACAAGCACACAAGTAGGTCATTGTTACATGTCCCCTTGTTGAGAAATATTTTCCAGCCATTGAAGGAAAGAGATAGAGCCTAGCCTTTGCTACACTTGTCTTGTTTCTTCTGAGCTAGTGTTGAAGTTATAAGTTGAAAAAAGGAGACGTCCTAGGCCTAGGTTCCCTACACCTAGGGTTTTCACCTTCTAGGGTTTGAAAGCCTTGCCTTTGCAACACTTTCTCCCTTAGACTTATTCTTTAGGCTAGCCATTTTGCCAAGTTGATTTAGAGAAGGAGGAAAGAACATGAGGCCTTGCTTAAGCAACACCGGAGTGAGCCTCTTTACCCTAGGGTTTTGATTCTAGGGCCCTGCCTTTGCAGCACCATAGAAACCTACCTTCTAGTCTTTGAGTCATCATCCTTTCAAGACCTTGTGCCCTTATCTTTTGATTCCATATACCCTAAGGCATTGATTTTATCTCCAACGTTGAAGCTTTAGTGTGCAAAACTACCTTTAAAACTTTAAATTTTGAAACCCTAACTAACATTGCTAACCTAATTAGGGCTGATGTCATAGTTGAATATTTCATCTTGGCGCAACAAAACTATGATATAAGCAATTAAATGATGATTTGAAGCTTTTATTGAGTAAATCATTGATTGGACTTATTGTTGGCTTAATCATCTCTTTAGATATTGATGAATTGATTGTCTTTCATAAACTAATTGATAAAATGTTGAATTCATTTTATATCTATTGCATTGCTTATTGGATAATATCAGATAGTCATTGAAGTACTAACCCTTTGATTTATAGCCTGCAAATATATATATTGTATTGTTGTTATCTTGTTTCGGGCAGGTGTTTTCAATAGGGCATACACTTCATTTATTGGTTGATTAGCCGGACTATCTGACCTAGGTGGTAACCTGTGAGGAGGGAACTCTAAAACTTGACCTTGTATCTTCTGCCTCTTCAAACCCCAGGTTACCGGGGAGGTCTCCCCTGGGTTAACCTCCCTAAACAGAAAGAACCTCCCCATCGAGGTGACATTGGGTGGGGAAGGTTCTTGTTATGCTAGTTTGATATTTATCCTTTAGCCTATGATCTAAACTACAAACTATGCAATAACAGGTCCCATAACCACACCTCCGGGGATACATGTAGACTACATCAAATGTACCCAACTAACTCACCATCAATCTCGATCATACAAATGTCAATCAACTGTCCCACATCTCTGGACCTATCCAAGGGTTGACATCAATATCCAAGGTCACTCTCTAAGGGTTGACATTAATGACAACCAATTTTACAAATAAAATGTCCAACAAGCTACTATTGGCCAACAATCTTCAAAGAATCACATGCCTATTTCAGTAGCTACAAAGTCTTCCATAAATGTGTTAGACGTGAAAAAAGGCTACCTTCCCTTTGCAACATGTAACTGTTGAAGAACCATTTGAACAATGATGCGGGAAATCATTAGGGATATTAATCCTCATTTAATGAAGCAACATAAGTAAATCATGACCACCACTTATTATTTTATATGATGGATGGAGGCAATGCCACAGACAAAGGTAAACGAATATGTAGTGATCAATTTCATAGAACAACACATCATCACCAGGTTTGGAGTGCCCACTACTCTTGTTTTTTATAATGCCACATATTTTTCTTCTTTAAAATTAACTAAGTTTTCTTTAGACAAAGGAATTATCTTGAGATACGTAACTAACTACTACCCTCAGGGAAATGGTGTGGCTAAGTCTATCAACAAAAACTTGATCTGTATTTTGAAACAAACTGTTGTTGATCAATACAAAAATTGGAACAATGCTCTACCAAACACTCTATGGGAAGATGGGGTGACACTAAAATCTTCCATAGGAACATCCCCTTATTTCCCTATTTATGGGAAAGAATCCAGCCCCCCCCCCCCCCCCCCCCCNTTCCCTTAAACTTTCCCAACAATCACATGGGAAAAACTACCTAGCCATTTAGAGAAGAGTAGATGCCTTGGTCAAACTAGAAGAGAAAAGAGGGAAAGACAATTTTTTTGTTGTTGTGCATCAATAGATCATAAAACAATGGTTTGATAAGAAATCTTCTAGGGATAAGGAAATTCAAATAGGTTATTTGGTTCTGAAAAGGGATAAGCAACACAAGGACAAAGGGAAACATTCCAAGTTCCAAAAATTGTGTTTTGGTCCCTCCTGGTTAAAGAAAAGATTGACTTAGGCACGTATATATTAAAAAACCTCGAAGGAGAAGTAGAAATCCTTCCTGTTAATGGTCAAGCTCTGAAAAAATACTTTAGTTATATTTCCTAATATAGTTGACATGTACATAAATAATGGGTTCTCCCCCTCATTTCTTGGTGTTTTTTTTTTTTTTTTTTGCTTGTATGATTCATATTTTTTGTTAATATTTTTCTCTACCAAAACCTCTTTCCTACTTTTCTATAGAAATAGATCATTGTTTCAGACATTTGATTCTTACAATGATATGGCATACAATGTCTTAGGGTTATGGGAATCTGCTTCTAACATTGAGATAAGACATTGGTTTTTTCTGTGTTCCTACGATTACCTCAATTTAGTTTTCAAGACTCAGAATCTATAGAGGACCATCACTGAAGTGATAGAAGAGCATTAACACCTCATAAATTGGTCAAGGATAGGTGTCTGTTCACATTCAAAGAGGCTTGTGCACTCACACTTAACTAAATGACTTATTTTTAAACCAAGAAACATATGGGGTGTCTCAAGGCACATTACATAAGGAAGTATCTTATCTATATATAGGCATACCCAAACAAATATCACAAATAGGTATCATCCTACGTGCCTTTAAAGGAATACTTAAATCCCCCATCCACCTCCCTCTAACAATAAAAGAAAGAGGAAAGCATGTTCAAAGATAAAGGTTGGGAAATGAATTTTAGATCATGTGGGACATGTAGGTATCTCCTTTAGGGCTATGGATGCTCGCTGGTAGTGGATAAAAGAATGTGATTCCAGGGTGACTCCATCGAGGCTATATATGCTTGTCGATAGTGGAGCAACACCAGAGATATGTAATAAGTGACCTATAATTTCAACATTCCTGATGAATGATTGTGTTGTAACATTGCACTTACCTCTTGGGATAGCTTTTCCCAATGAAATAAAGTTATATTTAAATATCTTTGGAATGTGACCAAGAACCCTTTCAGGATAGGTATAAATTCTTACTCGTCTCTTCTTAAACTTCAAATTTAAGTGGGACCTACGAAGACTTTGTTTTGTTACTTTTTGAAGTAAAAATTTTAATTTTTAGAACCAATTTTGTCTTAATGAAGTCTGATGCAGAGATTTATGACTCCATACAGCGTGTCACCAATTGTTGTGCTAGCAACAATCCCTCCTGGAAAATTTCTTCACTTCCCTTTTTATGACCTCTTTCTAAGTGAAGGAATCTTGGGGACCCCCCTTTATTTTATCTGTCTAAACTTTAGAACCCTTTTTTCTATCAAATCATGATGCTTTACACTCATGAAGTCCTTCAATATATTAACCAAGTTTCCCTTTTCCACCAGACTTAACCAAATTTGGAAATGAATATTTTCATTTCCCACTAATACACAACATGTCGGTGGAAGATCTACTTAACTTGATAATACACAGTGTATTGACATAAGATTTATATCACCCACTGATAAAGGGTGTATCGACACAACATCCACATCCCTCGTCGATATATTGGATACACTAGCAAAATATTCACATCATTCCCTGATATGTCAAGAGATCTATATCTTCTCTTGACATCGATATCTTGGTGGGTGCTTCACTTCTCTAGTCGATAGGATGATGCTTCAATATTTCTTCCATTCACCAATACATCGACAGGTCATGATCTTCATCTTGTGCTGATACGTCTATGTATCAAAATATTCCTCGTTCAGGGATACACTGGAAAAAGTTCTCCATCTCTTGCTAATACATCGATGGAGGAAATACTTGCCCTCACCGATACACCAGTGGAGACAATAATTTCCCTTTCCAATACATTGGTAGGACCCATGATTCATAAATGCACATGTGTGGAGGGTGACATGGCATGACACTATGCACTAGTACAATTACCTTTTTGGTTTTCGTGCCCAAATTCACTTTTAATCCCCCCCAAAAATCCGTTCCAACCCCATTTTGAACCATTTCAATGCCAAAAGGCCACATTCGCCAGGATTCAACAAGAATAATAAAACATCCATGCTATCATTTGCGCAAACCTTGGCCACCTCATAAGGGATAACATGTGTAGATTATGCATCTCCTTTTTCTTTGTTTTCATTTTTCAAGAATCGAACGAGCCCTGTTTTTATTTGGTTTAAAAAAAAGCCACTATTCTTTAAAATGCACAAAACATGTTCTCTCAAAAAATAAGGAAAAGAGAGGTTACCCAAGGATGACTTGTGATGCTAAATAGAGTGAAAGGTAAAACCCATTGATACTAACCCTGTCCCTCATTGACTTCTTGGGTCGAGTTGGAAACCTTGTCTCTCCCCTCATTTTATTTTCATACCTTAATATCGCGGGAGGGTTCTCCTTTTCCATTCCACAGAGATAGATCCATTTTTCTTACATTTCCTTCATCGACCATTCCCTTCCCCATGCCCATTGTTATCCTTTTAAATATCATACTGTATGGGAAGATTACACAATCTTCTATTTCCTTTTCTCAAGCCAATACACAGGTTATGCCTCGATTGCTTCTCTCTGCAAGGCCATGTCTCATATTCAGTAATCCTAACTTTAAAATTGTCAATACCTCTTCGCTTTATTATGATCACCATTTTCTAGAGCTTACGATCTCTAGGATTCCCTCATAAACCCAGAGATCTTATGAAGAATTAGTGGGTGTTAGGTAAGAAGTTCAAGGTGAGAGCATAGAATGACTACCCAACTAATTTACTCAGGCCTCCCTACCACTATGCAATAGAAATGATGTGCATGTTGTATGGAGAAACCGATGCTCAAAAATTCAGGGTGTCATCGATGCATCTAGTTCACTACATCACCACTTTTGGATCAATATTTAATTGGGCCTATATTTTATCCTCTACATTGGTACATGCCATATCAGTTGTGAAACACATGGCTCCAGGGAAATAACCTAGTTTTCACATGGCATCCTACCTATTAGAGGTGATGTGCTTAATACACACATACCCAAAGATGGGATGGGCTTGGTAGCTGAGTGGTATCCCCATTCACGCCTACTATAAAGTCTTTTAGGAGTATAAGTACCACTCAAGATACCAACAAATTTGTGACACATTTTTGATTCCTCTGTTTCAAGTATTATTCTGTTCCCCTGCACCTTGTATGTTTGATAAATATTAGGCCATAGTAGGCTAGGTAGGGGGTTGGTATCTAATGGAATATGGAACACACATCAAAGTATACGGTGCCACCAAAGCCCCTCAACCACTCCCTAAATTCATTCTTGACAAATTGGTTTCACAGGAAATAACTTACCAAATTCTGGTATATGGGGTAGGTGCAACCCTAAACATAGATACAAATATGATATAGCCACCACTGCCCCTATTGGTTGTTGCCTATTCATTTAAATAAGTTAAGGAGGATTGAACATAAGCTGACACCCTAGACACCTTCCACTTAAATGAGGAAATACTTTGGAGGCACAACCCCTTGAAATTCATCGACACACATTTTCAAACCTGCAAGTACATGTGGAGTTATGAGTTCGAAGCCTGGGAGGAAGAAGAAATTAACTGAAGGACAAATACTTATGACAAAGTAATTTTTAGGAGGAGAGGTAGCTCTCAGCAAAAAAGAGGGATACAAGATGAGAATAAATCTTGGTCTGCAAAAGAAGAAAATAAAAAGAAATTAGAAGCATAAAATGAATCAAAGGCTGAGGAAAAGTAGTAAAGAAAGGAAGAGGAAGCAATAGTAGTAGAAAATAAAGGAACAAGAAGATCAAATAAAGAGAGAAGAGGAGTAAATGAAAATAAGGATAAAAGAGGAAGAAAAAAGGAGAAAAGAGAAACATAAAAAGAAGACACAAGAATATGTTGATGTTTTGTAGAAGCGGGAGGTATTCCCTCCTGGACAATTTTCTTAGAGAGGAAGATTCCAATAAGTCAAAGGAAGACCATTGAACAGTTAAAGAATACCCCAAAAGAGAAGTCAGACCCACTGGAAAGTAATAAAGGAAAAATAAAATTCAGGGAAGAGAAGTCGGCCCTAGTAAAATGACTTGAAGACTATAAATAAAGGGATACACCTTACCATTTGACACACATTCACTCAGCTCCTCAGCTAATGCACAAGTCTAGTAGGAGTTGTAGTAGCAGTTCAAAGGGATTCTTCAAGGAGCATCTTAGCAGTTGTTTTTGGTGATGCACTATCTTTGTTCAATGTTGCTTAGTTTTCTAGCCTTGCTAGGGTTTGACAAGAAGAAGAGATAAGTACTTGTTATCGAGTTTTCTTCATTGCTAGTTTTGCTCTTATGAATAGAGATTGTTCATGGTTGTATTGTGTTATCAGAAACATTCTCTCGAAGAAAAGTTGGCTAGGTTTTTCCTTAAGTTTGGGGTTTTCCCAAGATAAATCTTTGTGTCTTCTTGTGCTTGTCTATATTCTTCTAGATCCTTCTTATATTTTCAGTATATGGTTGTTGAATGTTAAAGGAACACCAAAATACTCTGGTAAATCTATTGCTACTGAAAATTTAGGAAAATCTATCATGGTATCAAAACATGAGGGTTGAAGCAAGATTTGACTTAGCATAAGACACCAACCATATCAAGGATTGCCAGTCGTTGGGGTTTTTCTAGTGCCAATGTTGAGGAGAAAATTTCACTAGGAAACTCACCTAACCCTAGCGCATGTCCTAAACCCCTAGCATTGAATTTTTAAGAAGGTTGAAATTTTGGGATTTTTCAAGCCTAGGGTTTCTACAAGTGAAAATGATTACCAGTCTAAGAGTTGAAGATAGGTTGGATGGAGCATACAATTTCAGATCATGGAAGCATAGAATACTTCTCATTATAGAATATAATGAGCTCTTGGATCATGTCAAGCAAGTTCTCCTAGAACCAGAAGAGGAAAAGGCCATGTTATCCCCACTTTCAGGAATAACTAGGAGATTATGTCTCGAGGCCCACAGGTCCTAGACATGGAGTACCGAGAGCCAGATTGACTTGAGAATGGCCATGGAGGGCCCATATTTTCTTCCTTTCATCGCCTTCACCTTGTTAGCAACAACAACAACATCCATCACCTTCGGCTTGGTCCTGCATCAAAGATGGTTCTTTCTCCATGAGGTAATGAGTCCGAGTATCATGGTATGTGTCACTTTGATCCTCAAAACCTTTGAATATGTGCATTTGATTCCTTTGTTTCTAACAGGTGCTTGGATCTTATGCTTGTCCACTTGACTATGTCTGGGGGAATGATAGGATGCCCTAGCAAGCCTGTGTCCATAGGTTTTGAGTTGCCACTGGGGGGATTTCTGAAGAGCCATCACCCGTTGCCGTCACACATACCACTTTCCATCTTATTTCCTGCTCACGTATCTCATTACCTTGGTCTTTGCATATGGTTGATTATTTAGGAGTTGTACCTTACTTTGTGGGAAGAGTTGGCTAAAGGTCTGGGGGGTAAATGTAGCTGACAATAAAATCCTAAGAATAAAACCTCGAGATGCTTCATCTAGGGATCCTTGAGAAACCAATAAAAGGCTTCTCAATAAGAAACAAAGGGAACCATAGAAAAATAAATCAAGACCTAGTTGAGGGATGGAGGGTCTCATCATGAGCCAACCCATTAGGTCCATGGGTGCCTAACGATATGACACTATCAACATCTGGTCACCATGCTAGGATAGTGGCTCTTGGTTGCATGGCCAAGATAAAGGGGATCACATCACGATCTAACCTTCTCATTTCCGTGAAAGTACTTGTGGGTAAAATTGTCACTTCTGGTCACCAAGCCAGGGCAATGTCCCTTGAATAGCTTCTTGAAAGAAAATGAAATAAAAAGATAAAAAACAATAAGACAAGTCCTGGTTAGAGGATAGGAGGTCTCATCATGAGTTGGCCTATTATGTCCATGAGAATCTAGCGGTATGACACTACCAACATCTGGTCACCACACCAGGGTAGTGGATCTTCGTGGCATAGCCAAGAGAAAGGGGTTCTCATCACGAGCCAACCTTCTCATTTCTATGAAATGTTTGTGGCTAACATTGCCACCAATGGTCACCAAGCCAGGGCAATGTCCTTTGATTAGCATCTTGGAAAAAATGAAGATTAAAAGGCATGAATGGGCTTGGAAATATTTTCATCCATGATAGGTGTATCTCACCCTCCACAGAGGCACCCACTGGTAAGCCATCCCAGCTATCACTACACCTTTTTCCCAGGCATCCCCATCCACCTCACCCACCTGCATGACTTGGATTTAATATTTTCCAAAAACATCCCTCTACTAGTAGACTCTATCCCAACAGGACGTCCTGTCACTCTCCCCAAACTTGTATAATTGATTTGAGATCTAGACTGGGGTAAAGGGGTTTTATGCACATGTTTAATCAATATTGATGATTAGATGTGATTGGCATTGCTATGATCCCTATGACTTATGAGCGCATGGAGGGCGTAGCTATTGATGTGTAGGATCATGCCTGACAGATAGGTACACATGGGGAGATGATCAGTTCGGACCTCCATGGGGCTGAACATCCCACCCAATGGATGTTGAGTCCCTAGCAAGGGCCAGAGATAGGGCAGAGCGTTTGTGCCAGGGAAGAGAAGAAGAATCCATGAGAGGCAGCTGAGCAGACCTATACTTAGGGGGGTTGATCCCTCTCCACAAGAAAATTGGCCTTGGAAGGCCCAGGACGTCTCCCAGGAGGCCCATGATGTCACCCAATAGTATGGACATCCTGGGAGATAGATATGGAAACATTGGCACGTGTGGAAGCTTGGAGAAGCCCAAGGAGGGCTAACATTTTTCTCCAGGAGGCTGCATTTTCCCTAAAAGGGGCTAACGTCACCCTAGAAAGGGGATGACGTCTCTCTATTGCTTGATTAGGGTTTAATTTTCAAACATTTAATGTAAAATAGTATGATTTTAGTATTTTGGCCTTGTCGGCCTTTTCATGACCCAAAAAGTAAATTTAGGTCATTGTACTATATAAATTGAGGGTTTTTTACTCTCATTTTTTCAGGATATCTCACTCACCACTTGGTGAGGTCTGAAATTTGCGCCCTTCTTAGGGTTATTGGCTGAAATTTTGAGGCACACTTGTTGAAGGAAGACTTTCTTGGCATATTTTGGCATTTATCTTGGTGGAAGTTATTACAACTAGTGTTTGCTATATGATTTCTTGGTTAAATGTAAGTGAATTTATGTGAAACGTCTTGATTGAATGGTTGTAGTGTTGTTTTATTGCATTTATTATTATAGTTTGTTGAATTAAACCCTAGGTGAAAATCACACATTGAAGGTCCTTGTATCATGTCCCTATCAATATTTTAAGCCATTTTATTTGCTGAAGAGAGATATAGACTTTCCATAGCAACACTCTATCCTTTCTTCTAGCCTAGCCGTTTTACTCTTGTTTATTAGAGACGGAGAAAAACGCACCAAGGCCTAGGTCACCTACACCTGGTGAGCCATTTTTCCCTAGGGTTTGACTAGTGAAGCCTTGCTCTAGCAACATGTCACATTCAAACTCTCTTATCTTGGATCAATCATTTATTGAGCTAGTTGTTTTTTCCATTGAGCTAAAGAAGGAGGAGAGAGCATTGAGGCCTAGGTTTTCTACACCAAAGTGAGCCTCTCTCCCCTAGGGATTTGTTGTTGAAGCCTTGCTTTAGCAACACGTCAACACTATACCCTCTTGTATTTAGTTTCACTATCACTTAGTCCTTCATATTTTGCATCCTCTTTTTGACTCCATATACCCTAGGAGTGCACTGATCTAAGGCCTTTTGTGTTGAGTAAATTGATCCTACAAAATTCAAATACTTTGAACAAACCATAACTATAACTAACCCTATCTTAGACTAACTTTTACTAATCCTAGTGTTGTCATCTTCTTTCATTCTATAAACACCTTTTGTGCATCCTTTATTTGTCTCTAAAAGCAATTGAATGATTAGCTAAAGCGTTGCTTCAAGTATTGTTACATTAATGATAAAGTGCCATTACTTATTGTGAAGTGCCTTTAGCATTTATTGAGAAGTAATATATATTGTAATCATTGTTGTTGTACAACTTTGATTTGCTTCATCAAGAATATTATTTATCAATTGCTTATTATCAGAAAGTCATTGATTATATGAAGTGCTAACCAACAAGCAAGCTTGCACATATAGTTTTATTGTTGCTTTGTTCTCAGGCAGGGATACTTCTTGGTTATCGTTATTGGCTATAAGCTAGGACTTTCTGATCAGGTGGTGACTTGTGAGGGGGATTATTATCAGTTAGCCTTTCTAAGACTTTTTCCTTCTCAAAACCCCAGGTCACCGGGGACGTCTCCCCTGGGCCTTACCTCCCTAAATAGAAATAACTTTCCAATCGAGGTGACAATGGGTGGGATTGGTTTAGTTATGCCAGTTTGGCCTCTTTTCATCAATCCATTATCCAAAATACAAGCTGTGCGATAACATTTTGGCACTCTTGCCAGGGAACACTGAGTCAATTCTCCTCAAGACAACACTTTTCGGTAAGACTTGCCTCTAGAGTTTCTATCTTACAAACTTACCTGGCGACTCCAGGGTGTTTTTCCTTATCTTTTGATAGTTTCAAGAGAATTATCTAGCGACTCCACTAATGACGAAGCCAACTATGACTTCACAATGGGATCCAGGAAACTACAAGCCTTTGGACATGAGTAAAATCCTGGGATACCCTAGAAAAATGCCCCCAAAGTATGAAAAATGGATCCCTATATTCAATGACATTGATGGAGAAAGACCTGAATGTCACATGAGCAATTTTTCGGCTTTACTTTAGCTCCACCCTGTCAATGAAACTCTTCTCTGCCACTTTGCATGGAAATGCTACAAGATGGTATGATAATCTTCCAACCGCTAGCATCACATCTATGGACCAGTTGGAAGAAACCTTTCTCATGAGTTGGGGCATGAAATTGGAAGATATCTAATTATTACTTAAAGGACTCGAATACATAAAACAAACTAAGAATGAGACTCTGAGGGATTTCTGGGTTAGGTTTCAAATATTTCTATACCAGATTCCTAAAATCCATTATCCTGAAGAAAAGTACCTTATGTATACCTATACCAATGCACTCCTAGGGAATTTGAGCTTCCTCCAAAATAAAAAAAGGGTCCAAAAACACTCACGGAAGCCCACAACATGGCCATGCGAATCGAGGTAAATCTCTCCTTGTCCAAAGGTAAACACTTTTCCTCTCTATGGACCAAAATCAATGATGATACCTCAGACACTCTCAGTTTGAAAAAAAATAGTTTCCCTTGAAACCTTTACTGCTGATTCACAAGAAAGAAGGGAACAAGTTCTTAACCAACATAATGAAGACATGGTTGAGGAGTTGGAACCTGAGAAAATTGATGAAGTATCAACCTGTGATCCTCCCTCCGATAAAGCCATCCACGAACCTTTCCTCCCTGCACAATAACAAGACAATGAGGTTAGCTACTTTCCTTTTCAGGATGTTGATGATACCTTGTTCCATGATTCAGAGAGTGAAGGAGAAATGGAATCCTTGAAAGAAGTAGATATTCCTTGATGTACAATTGAAGATGAAGAGGCAGTTCATGAGGATGAAACAATAACACATGTTGAAGACACCCAAGTCCTCAAATCTCCTGCACAAGAAGAAACAATAAGTTACCCTCCTCCCCAAGATTTTGATGATGCTCTACTTTATGATGAGGGAGATAAGGAGGTGACAAATGAGTCCTTGAATACTTCAAATCATGCATGTTATGATACAAATAGTGACATGGTTGATAAAATTGATGAGTTCATACATGTTGGCAGACGTAGGTGGGATGTTTTTGGTTGTGATATGGATCCCATCTATGACATCGAGAATCATTTCCAAGTGTTTCCTTTACAATTATCACAACAAGTTACTCTTGACCAATGGCAACAAGGAGATGAGATTTTTTCCCATACTTTACAAACACCCAAGGAAGACCTAGTACCTTGTTTTCTTGATGATTTTCAGTCTTACCTTGAGGGTTTTGATGAATACTCCTCTGAGAACTTAATTTATTTCCATGAGGATGTTTATCAACCACCGTTTTTCTCAGGTCTCAATAGGAGTAAGGACCTTATTTGTCTAAAGAAGGATCCTTGTGGCAACTTTCCCCAGCCACCTCCAATTGATTTTCTTTGTTGTGTCTCTAGAGGTGTGGTTGGGAAGTATGTTTTTGATGTTGAGTTTCCTTTGGGGAAAACCCTAGAGTCCAAGGGTTGGTTGAATACTACAAGTTTAAGTATATCATCTCAATTTATCAACTTTCCCTTGAGAGTTTTCCAGTCGTCTACCAAATCTTTGTTGATCCCTTCTCGAGCTTCAGAGTGTGAGGAAATCCTGGATAGCCAGTTTGCCAACCTTTTGAGTCGGTGTTCTAAACCTTGGACTTTTCATGACCTCTTCCTGAAGTGGATTGAGTAATTTCCTCAAGGATTGACTTGGCATGATTTTATCTCTCCCGCCCGCCTCCATGAGTTAGACTTTATGGTTTCCGATGATATGATATATATTCTAACCCATGCCATTTTTGTGCTTGACTTATCACTGTTTTGGTTTATGATGAAGCACAAAGGCAGGTATTGTGGAACATTGCTAGATCAATTTCACTAGTCATTTGACTACACCTGACATCCAACCAGCAGGTAAGCACATGTAAGTAGGTAGGAATTTTTGCATTCATTCTATTATACCATCTGCATTGCATGTTAGAATAGTTTTCTTTCACATTCTCACTTATGATTGCTTTATTTCAGTCCTATATATATATGTATGTATATGTATGTATATGTATGTATATATATATATATATATATATATATATATA
>ML783637.1:703453-720573 GCA_009831015.1 Picea engelmannii | reverse complement strand
GTCCCTCCAAAGTGACTCTCATTTTATTAATATTTAATTAATTAATTAAATCACTTTAATTAATTAATTAACCTTTTTACCTCTAAAAAGCTCCTTATCTCTCCTTGTGGCTTCCCTAGCCACTGAAAGTCACTTCTAGCCATTCCATCCTGTAGTGTTTCTCCTCCCGATTCCAATGAGCTATTACATTGAGAGGTTCCTCCAATTAATGTGCCCAAAATGACCTCTTCAGTGAATTCCATTGACTTATAGCTCAAAATAGTCAAAATCATGGAAATTGTCGGAATGCAACGAAACCAAAGCCAACCTGTGCGGAATGGCTCATAATGATGGAATATGATCATCGATACAAGCTGGACCCCACAATGCATCTCAAATACCCCTGTACTTGCTATAACATCCATCTGACCACTCTGGTCATCATAAATTTCTACACTGGGATAATGTCCCAAAGTGGGGACATTACACTTACCAGCCCCAATGTGCAAGTCTAGTAGCAGTTGTAGTTACAGTTCAAATGATCTAGTAGTAGTTGTAGTAACAGTTCCAATGAATTCGAGCATCTTAGTAGTTGTTTTTGATGATGGGTTTGGCAAGAAGAAGAGATAAGTACTTGTTATCAAGGTTTCTTCATTGCTAGTTTTTCTATTATGAATAAAACTTGTTCATGGTTGTATTGTGTTATTAGAAACATTCTCTCTAAGAAAAGTTGGCTAAGTTTTTCCTTAAGTTTGGGGTTTTTCTAGGATAAATATCTATGTCTTCTTGTGTTTATCTACATTTCTCTAGATCCTACTTATATTTTCAATATATGATCGTTGAATGTTAAAAGAAGATCAAAATACTCTAATAAATCTATTGCTATTAAAAATTTAAGAAAATCTAATAGAAGAAACATAGGGGACACAGACCCAATGGACATCGACATGCCGGGGTGAGGGAACTTTCCATTAAGATAATTGAGACTAGGGGAGTTCTTACCATCCAAAGCCTAGAAAGTAGCAATCCATGTTGATCCGTAATCGAGGGACTCATAACCCACTCACAACTTTCAAACACAGATTCTCTACAGAATTTGAAAATTTGATTTCTGAACTCTGTCTCAGCTCTGTCTATGATGAAAAAGGGCTTCAGTGCTTACTACATTTCTTTATGCAATTACTCATTGGTTTCTGGGTTGAGTAACTAACTCATTCTTTAATTTGTATAAATATTAATGATAACATTCTAATCTGCATAATTTCTCACTCACCCATTAACTAGAATCTTAGAATCATGGATATGGTGCCCTCCACCACAAAAGCAATCTCTGTCGCACGAGGATGGATATGAGGAGGGTTCACGCCCCCGGGAGCGAAGTCCACGCGGTTCATTGATATTCCCAGCGTGTTCGGCCCCGCAAATTTTTCTACATTCGCCGCTGTAACGAGGGACCCGAACATATTGTTGGTGGAACCTTCATTTCTTAGTCCTTGAAATAAAAAGTCGGAGGCTTTTACCATCTTGGGATCCTTGCATGGAAATCCATTCACCTTCACAGTATCTGCAATATCAATAACAGAGCCATTGTTAATGTAAATAGTTCTGAAAAAACGAAACAGTAAGCAAGAGTGCAGAGAGAGGTAAGCAAGAGTGCAGAGAGAGAAATAATGAAGAAGTTATATATGTTTTTACCTGCAGAGGTATCGTCCGCCACGCAGAAATCTTGCAGAAGATCTGGATCGTATGCACCGGTGAGGATTAGGGCAAGAGATAGCCATAGAAGACCGAGGATCATAGTTTTCACAGGCTTTGGATTCGCCATAATCAATTTAAGAAAATGAAAAAAAAATATTAAATTAAGAAAACAGTGATGCTGTTAATGTTTTGTGAAATTTTATAACTCTGAAACAATCGGCGATAGATTCTTTCGAGTTGGTTCAAAGTTGTTGCAAGTATGAAAGGTTTTATTACGCCTAAATGCATACACCTATTGATAATGGGCACATTTAATATGTTTTTAGTAATTAAGTTTTGTATGGACAAGATTAAATATTATTGGAATATTCTTCATCATCCCAATAAATCAATGGTTGTGATTTCAACCACTAACTTCCTTACTATGACATCCATTTACATGTTTATTGTTTTACTTTTATTTAATCATATTTAAAATTTACTATGATAGCTAGCTGATTGCCACCTCTAAGTGAAAGAGCTCAAATTTACCAGCCAAGATTTTTACTCCAACTATTATTTACTGAGCGAGATTTTCTTACCTGGAGCTCTTACTACGTTTTATTACCACGTCAATTATTTAATGCCCAGAGCTCAGTTATTTAAGCGTTCACCAACTACGAGAGTGACTTGTGACTATGCACACAGCCACAAAATTATGGTAGCTGGTTAACGCCGACAGGCTATAACAGTAGGAGGAGGAGTAATCACGATCAGTTATAATAAAGCTCACGCATCCACAGATTTTCCCTCGGTATAAAGGAGTAATCATGATCGGTTATAACAGTAGTAGTAGGGTCCTCATAAATAAATATTAGGAATTTATCATTATGGTTCTATTAAATAAATGAATAAATATTAGATAAAATACCCCTTAAGTATTCAGAAATTTATTCCAATAAAAGTTAATTCTAAAAAAATACAAAATAAACTTTAATTATTCATAAATCATGATTATAAAAAATGTAACATAAATCCTAATTCTAAATTTGCCCTCATTATAAAGGAAGAGTAATAATGATAGGTTATAATAGTAGTAGAAAGGTCCTCATAAATAAATATTAAGAATTTATCATTATGGTTCTATTAAATAAATGAATAAATATTAGATAAACTAACCCTTAAACATTCAGGAATTTACTCGAATAAACGTTAATTCTAAAAAAAAATACAAAATAAACTTCAATTATTCATAAATCATGATTATAAAAAATGAATATAAACCCTAATTCTAATTCCTAAATTTTTTTAACAAAACATGTGACTTGAAATCAAAATGGTGAATCTTGAGAAGAAGGTGCGGACATAATCAAACAACAATGGTTCTAATTAAAATATCAATATCACCAATGATGGGATTTAACAAATTAATTATTATGAATCGTTTGGTGAGGAAATTCGAGGTAGAGAATGAAATGCGCGGACAGAATGAGGTAGAGAATGAGAAATCAGAGGTAGAGAATGAAACATGAGGTAGAGAATGAAACATGCGCACCACTGAGGTAGAGAATGAAAAGAGCGGACAAAATGAGGTAGAGAATGAGAAATTCGAGGTAGTGGGCAGTTGAGGAAATCTGTGATAGCATGGAAATTTGGTCTCACTATCTAATCCATGATAGCATGGAAACTTGGTTTCACTATCTGATACTTGTAATCCTTAATAATGAAGTTGAATTAGTGCTCACTAATCATCCAAACTTGGTAATCTCAAAGGTTAATCATTTAAACTTGTTAATCATATGGTGTTAGTTAAAAAGTAAACACGTTAACGAATGCATAAAAAAATACAAGGAAGTTATGAAGAGTAAATCACATTCATTAGAATATGTCGGCATCTTCAATTGTTAACCATCACATTAGAATTTTAGATTAAAAGGTGATTAATTGTGCCCATTTCCAAATTAAAAAGTGATTAATTGTGCCCATTTCCAATAGGTGTAGGCCTTTATGCTTAATATATATATATATATATATAAAAGAAATCGATACAAGTTTGTCAAATCTAACTATTTACATAAACCCCTTTTGAGATTAGAAAAACAAATATTAGTCCAAACATTTTTTAATTTTTAATTTTTAGGATGAGCTTGTAGTAATCAAAAGAAGACAAAGTAAGTAATCACAATCTGGAAATATAATTTGGCAGTTTTTTCCTAGTTTTTGGGCCTTCACTTTCGGGGCCGTTTTGAGGCCATAAACAACGTTTTAAGGGCTCGCCACAATTATACTATAATGGAGTCAGAGTTTGATGAAAACATGTAGACAAATGGCCCCCTTCAAGGTACAAATCAACTTTGATATTCCCATATCTGAAGGTTAGATAGATGCAAATGCTGTAGACAAATGGTTAAATTTGCTAGGTATTTTTCTGTCCATAACATTTCGAACAGAGAAAAAATTACGTTTGCGCTCCTCAAAGCCTTCCCCCATGTCAAAGATTGGTGGGATACTTTCTGTGAGAAAAAGGAAACAAAGGAACCCTCATTATTTACAGTTGCGGTCACCTGGGAGTCCTTCAAGGATGTTATCATGGAACAATACTACCCTGTCGGAAGTTATGACGACCTGTATACAAAATGGACTACAATGCAGGAGGAAAGAGACCAAGCAGTGCCAAAGTTCACAAATATCTTCCATACCTTGCGCACCAAGCTGGGTATCAAATATTCTGAGTGACATTTAGTGCTCAAGTATCGCGGTGGTCTGCATAGATACATCTAGGCCAAAATGGATTTTTTGGACATCTCATCCTTGGGCACGGCCTATCGATATGCCGTCAAAATCGAGCAAAAGATTAAACAAAATATGCGACAATTTGGGCCTGGGAACCCCTCACATCAGAAGCAAGTAAAGGGAAACCCCAACCCACATAACAAAGGACAAAGTAAATACAGACAACCTCAGGACAACCAGTCTAGGCCGCAAGCAAAGAAGGACACCATAAAGACAAGGAAAGATACCGAGAAGTGGTACAACTTCCATAAGAGCCCTTGACATAACACTGCTGATTTCTACTCCAAGCAATCACTGACCTGGATGAGGTGAAAGCCTTTGAATCAGATGCGGGTTTCGAATATGAGTTAGAACCAGAAAGGGAGAGATAGATCATTGACGCAGAAACTAGTTCCACTATTGCTACCACTAAGGTCCAACCCAATGAACGAGACAAGCCATAAGAAGGAAAGCGCCTCTTTCATTCACAGATGTGGGTAAAAGGCACCCCGTTGCACTTTATCGTTGATAGTGGTAGCCAGAAGAACCTCATATCATAAGAGGTCGTCAAGTGACTAGCCCTGCCGACAACGCCGCACCCGCAACCCTACACCACTGGATGGCTTCACCAAGGAAGTGATCTCCACGTCAGCCAACAATGTCGCCTGTCATATGACATCAAGCCCTTCAAATATTAGGTATTGTGTTATGTTTCTCCTCTCAAATTTTGTAATGTTCTTTTGGGCCAATCTTATTTAGGGAAACATCATGCTGTATATGAGTCTAGGCCTCTCAGTGTTATTATTACTTTGAACATGAAATTGTATAGGATACTCGAGGCAGTACCACCTAGTGTTATTTCCTTGATCTCTACCAAGTAATGCATGAAGGTCATCTCTCAGACTGAGAAGTTTGTCTTCTTCGTGATTCGCTCTCAGAGTGAGCGAAATATTGCGGTCACATCCAGGGCCTCCGTGGTTGACCTCTCCACATAGCAGAAGCAAGTGGATAAGGTCGTGGCAGAATACAAAGATATCTTCTCCTCACCTACCGGGTACACTGTCAGGTCAAGCATCCCATCGATCTGACCCCTAACGCACCACTGCCCAATGGGCCGGTCTACCACCACTCTCTGTTAGAGAATGAGAAGATCAAGCGACAAATCCAAGAATTGCTCCAAAAGGGGCACATCCGTCCTAGCTCATTGCTTTGTGGGAGCCCAATCATGCTGGTGTAGATGAAAGATGGGACCTGACGAATCTGCATTGATTACCAGGCCCTAAATAAAATCACAGTCAAGAATCGGTACCTGATTCCCAGAATCGACGATCTCCTTGATCAACTCAAGGGGGGAAAATACTTCAGTAAGATTGACCTAAAGTCTGGCTACCACTAGGTCCCCATAGAACATAGATGTATGGAAGACTACCTTCAAGTCAAAATAAGGTCTTTTTGAATGGATGGTCATGCCCTTTGGTTTGAAAAATGCTCCAACAAATTTCATGAGCATGATGGACGATATCTTGCGACCTTTCATCAATAGTTTTGTAGTGGTGTATCTGGATGACATCCTCATCTACAACAAGACTTGGGCAGAACACCTGCAACATATTCAACAAGTTCTGCACACTCTGCGGCAACATAAGCTATATGCCAACTTGGAAAAATGCTCCTTCAACGTGGATAGGGTCCAGTACCTAGGATACATCGTGGATCAACATGGTGTGCATGTGGATCCATCCAAGATCCAGGTCATCCGTTACTGGCCAGCCCAAACCAAACTCACCGAGCTTCGAAGCTTCTTAGGCCTTGACAATTTCTATCGCAGGTTCATGTTGGGATTATCGCATATTGCATAGGCCCTCAGCCAAGTAACTAGGGGTGGTGGTAAGGAAAAAATTGAGTGGGGCATGTCCCAACATCAAGCGTTAGATGATTTAAAACGCTTGTGCTTAGCCCCAGTACTTTCATTACCGAACCTGCAACAACCCTTTGAGATCGAGATAGATGTTTTAGACTATGTTATGGGCACAATTCTCACTCAACACGACCACCCCGTGACCTATCATAGTGAGACACTATCAGATGTTGTCCGTAAGTACCCTACTTACGACAAAGAAATGTAATCCATTGTGCAAGCCTGCCACTAGTGGAGACATTACATTCTCAGGAAAAAGACATTCATCCACATAGATCATAAACCACTATTGTTCATGCAGACACAAGGAAAATTGCAGAATGAACTCCATCAGAAGTGGTCCACATAATTGTAGCAGTTCCACCTCAACATCAAGTATAAAATAGGCAGTACCAACCGAGTCACTGATTTCCTCAGACGACCTCCAGTAATGACACTCACCACGGTGCTAGACTCTTGCGACCACGAGAGCTCCAGGTGTACCAACCTCTATGAGACAGACCTTGACTTCGCCACCACATACCAAATGTTGGGCGCAAACTAAGTTGTCACTAATTTCCATCTTCAGGACGAGCTATTGTGCCGACTGGGCCATCTCTGCATTCCATCAAGCGAGTGAGCGAAGGTGATTTGGAAAGCCCACTATATTCGGGTGGCGGGACACTTCAGCGTAAAAAAGACAGTCACAGTGTTGCAGAAACATTTCTACTGGCTGAAACTTCGACAAGATGTCTGCAAGTGTATCAGCTCCTGCACTACCTGTGCTATTTCCAAACCAACCACTAAGAAACAGGGCCTGTACAACCCCCTGCCTACTCCTAACATGCCATGGGAATCCATCTCAATAGACTACATGTCGGGTCTTCCATCCAGCAAGAGGGGAAATGATTGTGTCTTTGTGGTTGTTGATCGCTTTTCCAAGATGACAATCCTGACTGCCTTCAAGAAGAGCATCAAAACAAATTCCACTGCCAAGATCTTCTTTGAAGAAGTCTGGGTACATTTTGGAATCCCACAAACCATTGTCTTAGATCGAGACTGTCAGTTCCTCAACACATTTTGGTTGAGCCTTTGGTCACTGCTGGACACCAAGCTCACCAAGTCCACTGCCTTCCACCCCCAGAAATATGGCCAAACTGAGGTCGTCAACTGATGATAGTGCATATCCTATGCATGTACAATTCCAAACACCCCCGCACATGGGATGAGAGTCTTCTCTATGTTCAACATAGCTACAACAAAGCTCTACATAGCTCAACCGACCACAAACCCTTTCAGGTCTAATTGGGATTCTAACCATTGGGTCCTATGGATGTTGCACTACCTCTTGCGGCCACCTCGACCGGTTCATCACTTGCTCCAATTGAAGATGAAAAATCCTTCTGGTTCATTGAGCGGATCCAACACATCCACCAACAAGTGCAAGAAGTCCAATGCCAAGTACAAACAACGCCATGATCAACACCGAGTGCCACATAAGTTTCAGGTGGGAGACAAAGTGTGGTTACACTTGAAGAAAGAATGCTTTACAGGGACCCATCGAAAGCATCAACCACTCCGTTACAGACCTTAAACCATCACCAAGGCTATGGGTGAAAATGCTTTTTAGCTCAACATTCCTCCTTTCCTTGATGTAATATTCGAGATAAAAAAAAGTATGCAGAACAAAAATAAATAGCTAGAAATGGCAGATGAACAACAATATAACCAGAACACACCACAATAATACCAAAATGATACTAGAAGAACACCAGAAAGAGCACTTTGATTATTGAGAGAAATGTTCACTTGCCTCTTCGAGGGGGCAACCTACAACAGAGAAGAGCTCTATTACAATAATATCCAAGACAATAGTTCTCATACCCTCGAATCCTATTTATACTAAATATGTCTATCAAAAGAACCATCTAGAGGAAGATCCTTCTAGAAGCATAATCTTCTATTAGGTCTTCTTACATTGGACTTATTCTTCTTTATTGCTAGGCCTTATTAATATTGACCTTTATTACATGGAAATATATTATTCTACCTACATGAGAGGTGAGGTCCCTAGCATGTCCCCCCCCTTAAAAGAATCCTTGTTCTCAAGGCTTGAGACGAGGAAATTGTTGTAGAATGGTAGCTAGTTACCAAGTAACATTTGCTGGAGTTGTATCTTTCCACTAGACTAACACTTCCTTGATGGTTTGTTGACGCAAACAACGCTCACGCTGGTCCAAAACAACTTGTGGTTGTATCCAAATGGAGCCTTCTTCGTCCAAATCGGGAAGGTTGGTTTGAGTTTGGAACTGAGTTCCAATCACCTTCTTTAAGCAGGAAACATGAAAAACAGGATGGAGCTTAGAATGAATGGGAAAAACTAACTGATAGGCACCTATCCCACATGCTTGAGAATGGTATAAGGACCATAAACTTTGGGCGCCAGTTTCTGACAATGGTCAGCCTTGAGGGAATTTTTCTTGTAAGGTTGCAGTTGAAGAAACACCTAATCCCCTTTTGCAAATTGACGTTCAGAGCGACCTTGATCTGCTTGTTGCTTCATGCGATTTTTGGCCATGATCAAATTCTCTTTGAGGGTATAGAGAATAGCTTCTCGAACTGTAAGCATTTGGTCAACCGCCTGGACCTTCGAGATACTTGGAAAATATGAGAGAACTGAAGGTGGATTTTGTCCATATACCGCTTCAAAAGGAGTTATGCGCGTAGTTGTATGGTACTAAGTGTTGTACCACCATTCAACGAGTGGTAACCATTGAGCCCACTAATTCTACCTTTCCGATGCAAAACACCTCAAATATGTTTCCAAATATTTGTTGACAACTTTAGTTTGACAATCAGTCTAGGAATGATAAGTTGTGCTAAGATGCAATTGGGTGCCTTGTAGTTTGAACAATTCTTGCCAAAAATTGTTGGTGAAAGTTGGATCACAATAAAAAACAATAGAATGTGGCATGCCATGAAGCTTGAAGACCTGATCCATGAAAAATTGAGCCACAATGGATGCTATAAATGGGTGTTGAAGAGCACATAAATGAGCATACTTGGAAAGACGATCAACTACCACCATGATGATTGATTTATTGCTCGATTTAGGTAAGTCTACAATAAAATCCATAGAGATATCCCACCAAATAGCAGGTGGAATCAGAAACGGTTGTAGTGTGCCAGGAGATTTGACTGTTTTTCCCTTGTTGCGTTGACACACGTCACATTCAACTACAAAATTACGAACGTCCTGTTTCATACCCTTCTAGAAAAAAAAAAAAAACGTTTGACCCGGTCATAGGTTTTGGTAAACCCCGAGTGCCCAGCTGTGGGTGTAGCATGAAGCTCAGAAAGTACCGTGGATTTAATTTTTGACTATTTACTTAAATATAAACGACCTTTGTATCGAAGCTCATCATTGAGCCAAGAGTACCCTGGGGAAAATGGAGAATTGGACTGTAATTGTTGTATCAGATGCGAACTTTTGGGATCGTGTATCCATTCCTAGTGAACAACTTGGAGCCAATCTGGTACAATGAAAGAGAGAGAAAAAAGGGACCCTTCATCTTCATATTTTCTAGAAAGTGCATCAACAACCACATTGTCTTTGCCTTTTTTGTAAATGATCTCATAATCATATCCAAAGAGCTTAGTCACCCATTTTTGTTGCTCGAGGGAGGAAAGGCGTTGTTCCAAAAAGTACTTGAGGCTTTGATGATTTGTCTTAATTTGGAAGCGTTTCCCCAATAGATAAGGGCACCAAACATCCATGACATGCATAATAGACAACATTTCCTTTTCATAGATTTATTTGCCCAAGTTTCTCTTAGACAATTGTTTGCTCGTAAAGGCCAAAGTTTGACCCTCTTGCATAAGGACAACGCCAATTCCTTTCTCGAAAGCATCACATTCCAGGACAAAGATCTTTGTGAAATCAGGAAGGGCCAGGATTGGAGTGGTGCACATGGCCATCTTTAAGGTTTGAAAATCCTGAGCAACTGCTGGAGTCCAAGTGAAAGAATTTTTTTTAAGGAGTGCAGTGAGACGTGCCGCAATATTTCCATAATTCTTAATGAACTTGCGATAATAACCTGTTAAACCCAGAAATCCCCACAAGCTTTTGATAGTCTTTGGGTGAGGCCAATCTTGCATAGCTTCAATATTTTTAGGATCTAACCTGACGTCGGCCTTGCCAATAGGATGACCCAAGTACTCAACTTCCGAGGTGCCAAAAGCACATTTAGATTGTTTGAGGAAAATTTGGTGCTGAGAGAGTAGATGGAGAACTCAATCCACATGATCAAGATGGGATGTCCAGGTTTTGCTGTAGATAAGGATATCATCAAAGAAAACTAAGACCAAATGACAGAGAAAAGGACGAAAGACATGACTCATGAGGCTCTGGAAAGTGGAGGGAGCATTACAAAAGCCAAAGGGCATGACCAAAAACTCATAGTGGCCCTCATGGGTTCTAAAGGAAGTCTTAGGAATTTCTGCCTCTTTCATACGGATCTGGTGGTAGCCAGAACGAAGATCAAGTTTAGTAAAGAACTGGGCATCACTTAATTCATCCAAGAGGTCATCAATGACAAGAATGGGAAATTTGTCTTTAATGGTGAGTTTTTTGAGGGCGCGGAATTAATGACACATGCGCCAAGAACCTTCTTTCTTAAGTACCATGACCACAAGAGAAGAGTAGGGGATTGTACTTGGGCGGATAACACCTGCGTTGAGCAGTTCTTGAACCATTTTCTCAATTTCATTTTTTTTGGAAAAGGGGTGATGATACAGACGAATATTGGAAGGAAGGCTTCCTGGGACAAGGGGAATGTGATGATCATGAACACCACATGAAGGAGGGAGCCCCTAGGGAGTGAAAAAAACCAATTGATGTTTAGATAGGATGGCTTGGTGGTCCTGCGACACAGAGGGTGTTTGAGTTGCTTGTATGGCATGGAGTTGGGAAATAATGCTAGAATGACCTTTTTTGAGCAGCTTTTCCATGCGATGGGAACTAATGATCTATAGGGAACCGACGATGATGCCTTAGAACTTATATTTTTGGTCCTCCTGGTCGAATTGCATGGTTAATTCCTTAAAATCGATGAGAATGGGGCCCAAATTCCTTAGCCATTCTGCATCCAACACAATGCCACAACCACCCATGCTGATAGCAAACATATGAGATTTTAGGTGGTAGCCATCAATTTGGAGACACATTTTCACAACGCCCTCCACATTTCATGGACCCACCATTGGCAATCACGATTTGGAAATTATTGACTGCACAGATATAACAATTAGTTTATTGGGCAATGCAATGATGAATAAAATTATGGGCGCTTCCACTATCAACGAGAATGATGACCTTTCTATGCTTGATGTAACCAATTAACTTGAGGGTTTGGGGAGCAGAGAAGCTAGTGAGAGCATTTAGGGAAATGACCAGTTCTACTTTGGGAGGGTCTGAGGGAGGGGTTATGTCAGTGGGTTCAGGTGACACAGACACAAGGGGAGTCTCAACATCCTCTTCTGAAACATCCGTCGAGATGGCCATAAAAATATTTTGTTCCTTACAATTGTGTTCCGGAAAATATTTGTCATCACAATTATAACAAAGGCCTTTGAGTTGGAGTTCAACCATTTCGGCCCTGGTCAATTTTTGGATCTTTAGTAGAGTAGAAGGAGGAGTGGGAGTTACTGGTTTAGTGTGAGGAATAAAGGAGGGTTTTATGTTTTGGGAAGAGACAACTCGTTGTGCTTCCTTAGCTCTTTTAGTAGCATCCACCCAAATTTGAGCCTGAGCCATGAGGACATGCACACAAATCTCATCCTCGAGGCAACTGATAAAACATTCTCGGAAAAAAGCATCAGGCATGCCCTCTGTATGAAAATCCCGTCTCTCAAAAGAAGCTATAAATTCTTCCATGATACTAGATTGTTTCAACTTTGTCAAATGAGATAAATGGTTGGTGTTAGTGTCAAAGCATTCATAAATCTCTACCACAAAGTGTATCCAAGACACATATCCTTGGCGGGTATTTTTTCTCCATAGCCACCATTTCCAACGTTCTTGATCTAGATGGAGAACACCATACCAGAGTTTGGCCAACTCATCTGTAATGCCATACAAAGAGAAATAATGTTCCATTTGAGTTACCCAGCTAGTGGGATCCGATCCATCAAATTTGGTCACATCCACACGCAGAAGACATAGGTCACATTGAAAGTGATGGGGATGAAAATTTTGGGAATGAGAGGAAGTTTCACCTTCGGTATGCAAAAATGGTTCAGATACGGGAAGATCTGCAGTGATATGCAGCTTAACACAAATCATCGTAGTGACAGATTCAAGCTAGGTAGTAATGTCTTGTTTGAGATCATCTTTGATTTCCGCGATTGAGGCGGCGATGGATGAATGCATCTTTTGATTGATGGTGGAAATATTAGCACTGACTTGTCGCACTTCTTGTTGGGTTTCTGTGAAATTAGAGTGCAAGGTAGTGGAGCGAGCTTCCAAGTCTTGGCTATGGGTATGGGCCATGATGACGAGGGAACATGAAAAGGGGTGCGTGGGACCACACAAAAAATAGGTTATGGGTGAAGTGTAGTACAACGATCAGGGCGATGAGTGGAATCCAATGGGGTAAATCTGAAATAAGGGTGTTGGAAGGGGGTCGGGTCCACAAGAAAAAAAAAATGCTAAAAAATGATGGGTATGACTGTGATAAGGGCAAAGAGAGAAATCCAATGGAATAGGTCTCAAATAATGGTGCCAACATGATCTAAATTTTTTTTTTTACTCATGCGGAGTGATACTCCGATCTGAAGAATACTACAGTGATGAAATTCCCAAATGATTAAAATGAAGAAATGTGTAGAAATTTCGCAACTCGAATGCAAGAGACACAGTTGCACCGTAGTAGATCTTGTCTATTTTGTTTTTGTTTCCATCCCAAGGTTTAGGTATTCAAGGGTTTTACAGACAAGGTTTTGCCCTATGCTATAACTCTCCGATATACGTGCGGGGTTCAACAATAGTACTCGGCCCAATATCTCAGGGCACCAACTAAGGAGGCTAAATTGTGCCCTTATCCGTACTACCTGACTACCCAGGTACTAGAGAGTATCTTCCCGAGTGTTGTTCTCAGTGACACTATAACAATTAGGTGAATGATGAGTTTATCTATGTAGGGATTCATGAGATCTAGGCTGATTTGTATACAAGTGATGTCTGATGCGATACCACTCGAAGGGGTACCGACATGGGTTACAAGGGTGGCCAACATATGTGCTCTTAAGTATCACTTGTATTTCCTTTGTGTATGAATCCCCGACCGTGGGTTTATGCACGTAATGACAGATATATGTAGCTTAAAGACGTGGGAATACGTCTCTACCCTGAAAAAAAATTAACCCACAATTTTCCGCCGAGGAAGGTGCTATGATACCACTTGTAATATTCCAGATATAAAAAGTACGCAGAACATAAATAAATAGCTAGAAATGGTATATGAACAACAATTTAACCAGAACACACCACAATAATATCAAAATGATACCATAAGAACAACAGAAAGAGCACTTTGATTATTGAGAGCAATGTTCACTTACCTCTTCGAGGGGGAAACCTCTAGCAGAGTAGAGATCTATTACAATAATATCCAAGACAATAGTTCTCATACCCTTGACTCCTATTTATACTAAATATTTCTATCAAAAGAACCATCTAGAGGAAGATCCTTCTAGAAGCAGAAGCTTCTATTAGGTCTTCTTACATTGGAATTATTCTTCCTTATTGCTAGGCCTTATTAATATTGACCTTTATTACATGGAAATATATTATTCTACCTACGTGAGGGGTTAGGTCCCTAACACTTTCCCTGCATCCAATGTTCAACATGGATATCCTTCGACCATACTTCCCACCATTGTTGGACACCTCAGAGATAGAAAAACAATTGAAACCAACAGATTTGAACCCTGACTACATGCAACATGCATCTAGTGATTAGATTGTGGACACACAGGTCAAGGGCACTCGCCAGCAAAGGATCCAACTTTATCGAGTTGTCAAAGCAAGGCATCTCCTGCACCAAGGAAAGTGGCTCACCCGGGGCCAAATTCAACATAAATTTCCTCATGTGATGGGGGCACTCAATGCAATGGATACCATTTCCTCCTAAAGGGGGAGGATTGATCCATATGGATGTCGGTGGCCTCCCACCTATTCCAATGCTGGCTTATTTTGGCAGTTTTCTAGTTTGGTAGTTTTTTCCTAGTTTTTGGGTTCCTGAATTCCAGGGTCGTTTTGAGGCCCTAGACAATGTTTTTAGGGCTCTCCACAGTCAACTTGTAGACAAAGTCAAAGTCTGATGACAACATGTGTATTCCTCAGATAGACATTTCCAACGGGCTATCGTGCGCCTAAAACACAGATCATATGCAAAAGTTATGACCTCGAGAAGTTGATGTACTTGCTTACCCCAATGGGGCCCACATGACTTTTGGCGCTTCATCTCCTAGGGTTAGGTTTTTGGATGTCTAGGGTTTTGGTATTCTTGTTTATTGTAAAAAGGCTTGGAGAGCCTCATTGTAACCATCTTCTTGTGAATGAGTGCAACCGTCACATCTCTTCTCAGAGATAAGTCGCCACCATTCTAGCAAGTTTGTTTTCTGCTGCATTTTATAGGTTCAACACATTTTCTTATTGAATAGAAACCAGTCTTACTGTATCTCTATTATTATATCTATGTTATTCTTGTGTCTCTGTGTTAAGAACAATAATAATCTGTATTCATTTTCATTCTGCTCATAAAATCCAGATCAATATGTGGCCAAATTTCTTGGAGGATGCCCAAACACCTTTTAGACTCTAAGAAAGGGTGGAAGTAGGATAACTGACTCAAGAAATATTCCCCTTAATGTTCCAACAATCTCATGGATTCCCAACACAAATTTTGACCATGTACAAGTGGAGACTTGAGGTAGGAAAATTGAAATCTATGTACAGTATCCAAAGATGAATAATGGAATGACCAAACAATAACTATATTCCTTCGGTTACCCTAGAGCTAGGTTTAGTTGTGTATGAACCTTTAATTGATAACAACCAAGCATTTGATCTGCTCAGAATTTAGGGTCAGTATTTATGCTTTGCAACCAATAAGTGAAATGTGGAACGACTTTCTCCACAAGCTTAAGGTTCACTTGCAACGCTGGGACATTGAATATTGCATGAGTGAGGTTACTCCTCAAGCTGGAGATAACACACAATGTTTGGGAAATGAGGAACAGGTGTGTGGGTCTCCCTTGAGTGCTATGGTTTACACACACAATAAGGAAGTAATGCATGGGATCTATATGGTGAGGCAGATAGTGCAAGATGCCAAGACAACAAAGAAAACTACCCAACAAACAATTAGACATCTAACAACAATGTAATCGAACTAGAACTTATTTGGAGCGCCCAACAATAATGGAATTCACCCAACAATCAATTGGAGCACCCAACAACAATAATAAAATTTGTCCAACAATTAATTGGAGTGCCCAACAACAATAATGGAATTATTCCAACAATTAATTGGAGTGCCAGTAACCATAATGGAATTCATGGGCAACAAAGAAATGACCATCAACAACTTAGACTTGTCCATAGGAAGAAATGTGCAACGAGCCACTCATAACAATTACAAACAGATGCATAGTAGCAATTAAGAGATTATTGTCAATTTTAATTAACTACACATGTTAATTTAAACGAGTCATTTTATCAACACACACAGAGGAAAGGCATCTCAGTGAGACATGATTTTTACCCTAGAACCCAATTGGTAAAACCAATCGAATGGTGCTCATTATTATTCTTTATTCAATTTTGTAACTTTACAATGCTCTCCTCCTCCTTGGCCAAAAATCCCTTTGGAATCAACGAGAGTGAAGAAATAGGAAGAGCTAGGGGGTGAGGGAGGGCCAACATCCATGGCTCTTCACTTCCCGTTGTGATCAGGGGATCAAATTTTGCTCAATTTTCAAAGTGCTCGGAATGCAATGAAAGCAGTGCCATTGCGTCCGTCTCGTCTTCCTGATTCCAGCGGTATATTTACTTTCGCAAACGGAGTCTGTATGGAGGAGATATCGCGATCTGTCCGCCAAGACAAACATGCAAAAATTTGGGATGCTGACTGTACCTGTCTGTATAGTCCGTACGGCCACGTGGCAGGGCCATACCATCATGATGACGTGGTAGTTTGATGATGTGGCAGTTTGATGACGTGGCGCATATCGGTTGGTTGTTCGTTGGCGAATACGGTGTTGACACGTGTCTTGTTGGCAACGAATGATATGAGGGCACGTGGCCCAATGCTTGGGCGCCACGTGTCCCTCATTGGTTGGCTTATAATGTCTATGCAAAATTAATGGAGGCCACGGGGTTCGACCCCAGGACTTCCCCACAACATATAACTTTACAAATTCCGCTAACCATGATGTCGACCCATATTCCTTGTTTCATATTCCAATGCATTTGTATTTGAATTAATGTATTGTGTTAATTGGAAAGGGGGGCGGGTCGAGGCATAGCCCCGACCCGTGGACACATTGTTTAACATATGACCCATATGTTATGACCATTGGCGCGCGCATGTATTACATTTGTAATACAATACATTGCATATTATATAATGTGTTAATACAATTCGCGCGGGGTTTTGTAACATTATAACCTATGGTTATATTATATGCCATTCACCATATTACCATGTGTATATGCGCGGTTGTACTTTGC
>ML783637.1:644449-662001 GCA_009831015.1 Picea engelmannii | reverse complement strand
GGGATAAGGGGGGGAAAGGAGTTGGAGGGGAGGATTATGTTACGGGAGTTGGGGATGAATTTGGGAGAGCGGGGAATTGGCAGAGTGAAACTTGGAGTGGAATTTACACAGTGCACCGGGGGGTTGCTGGGGGTTTTGGGCACGGAGGGCTAGGATATTCGTTGATATCCTAGGGCTAGGAGCTAACTAGTCGGCAGGGAGGTCGGTTTTGGGTAGTGTTCTAAAGAAGCGGGAAGGAAGCAAGCGACGAGCAAGTAGTAGCATCAGGTTCAGGTAAGAATTATGCATTGTTTTGAATTAAATTGTTATTAAATCATATTATATTGACGAAATTGCATATGAATGAGTTAAATTAGTAAAATTTCTTGAATGTTACGGAAGTTACTGTTATTTCATTACTCTGTTACGAAATTAGTTAGTTTATCAAAATAAATTGATGTAAAATGTAAATACAGCCATTACAGCCCATTGCTGGTGAGGGCATATATTCTTTCAGATCTCACAAACGTGAGTGAAATATTGGCCCAGATGATTCAATTTATCTTTAACAATATTTTTCTATGCAGGATGGCATAAGATGATTGTTATGGAGACTACCTGTCTCCAGACAGTAGAGATATACTACTGTGGTGGATATGTTCCATTGTTCGTGAGGCAGATATTCTTTCAGAGCTCACAGATGTGAGTGAAATATTGGCCCAGATAATTCAATCTATATCATAACATTGTTTCTGTGTAGATTTCTATCAGATGTTTGTTATGAAGATCATATGACAGTGGATGAAGACTACTGTGGTGGCATATATTCTTTCAGAACTCACAGATGTGAGTGAAGGATTGGCCCAGACAAATCATTTTATATCATAACATTGTTTCTATGCAGGTTGCTATCATATGTTTGTTATGAAGACTGTATGACAGTAGATGAGGACTATTGTGGTGAATATGTTTCACTGTTTGCAACCATACGTTGCTGATCAAGTACTTGTGTATTACTTGATGTGGTAGTGAACCACTGGCTTGTAGTTATGTACTACTATGAATAGACACAGGTGTGTTCTATCCTGGTTCTAATTGCCTTGAAGACTATCAACAGTTTATTGGAGATAATGATCATTCAGATGGATGATGAACAAAGATTTTCCAGACGGAAAACAGTTCAGAACTTTTACTCCTCTTGTATCACTCTATGGTGAGAGTGACTTATCCAACATCATATCTAATTACTCAGATGAAGTATGGTTTTGAGAGTTGATGCAGCTGATGGTAATGGTGATGCTCATGATCTAGTCATGAAATAGTCTAGATGACTATATTGATGCTGCTAGGTAAATGGTATGTTTTTGTGCTCAAGTCCATTACCTGTAAATACCTCTCTAGCTAGGAGGGAGTGTTAATATTATTGTAGCTGCGGGAGGTATTTACCTCCACATGTGAACCTGATGAGAATAGAAGACTTCGGGAAGCAAGAGAAACCCTAATGAGTTGGCTAATAACCCTAGAAGCATTGTCGGCTCAAGAAGATAATTTATATTAGGTTATTAGTCTCCAAGAGAAGAAGTCAACCATAATTAATAATAATATACTGAATAGACACTTATCCAGAAGGAGAAGTCGACCCCAACAAAACTGGTAGAATCACTATAAATATAGGGCGCCAGTTCTCATTTGTAGCATCTCATAATTGCAGTTCCGCAGTTTGGTGCGCACTATAGTTGCAGTCTTATGCGTAAATTTGGAGGAGAGATGTTGGTGTAGCTGCAACAGCAACAAGTTTTTCAGTATTGGCTTGAATATCTCTTGGCTAGGGTTTGGGACTATCTGATCAGTCTTTTGTGTTGCGCTATCCTTGGAGAGAGGTGTGCTACCCTTTGTTTGGATATCTAGCCTAGGGTTTTCTTTCGGAGGAATTCTTAGTCAAGGTTAAGGTGCTCGGAGGGAAGCTTCAGCCTATGGTTCGGTGACGAAGGTATCATCAATGGTAAAACAAGCACACCATATTCTATATTCTAACAGGTACTTCACTTTCTCCTTCTCTACGAAGGTCTACCTGTGGGATTGCTCATTCCTTCTGATCAAAATCTGGACCAAGGGTCAATTTTTAGCTTAAAAATCAACGTTCTCAGAATTGCCTCAAATCGGACGTGAGCGTATCCCTCGTCGTTGCGAACCCAACGCAACTCGTTTTGTCTCAAACGAACATCGAGAGCAAGAGATATCGCGATCTATCCGAATCGTCAAACAGTAAAAAGAATGGATGCTGACTATGCAGTCTGTACAGTCCGTACAGATGCTGACGTGGCAGGGTCGTACATTTTTACGCTGACATGGTAGAGTTGATGTGGCTGACATTTGGGTGAATAATATCTTGACACGTGGCATGGTTTTTGGCAAATGATTGGGTGCCACATGGCCCAGTCACGCGCTGCCATGTGGCACCCCTTTATTGGTCTATGGTTTGATTATTAAAATTTTTATGGACTTTGTGGGGTTCGAACCGTGAACCTCCCCCATAGTCCAAATCCTTTGCAAACTCCACATTACCAATGCGCCACGGTTTGATTCCTGTTTTATATATGAATTAATATATATTTAAGTTTGCATTAATGTGAAGTTGGCGGGGGGTTGGGCCGGGGCTTGGCCCCGACCCACGGTTGTATGGTGCATTTCATGTGACCATACCCTTTATTAATGGCACGCTCGGGGGTTGTTTTAAATATAACCCATGGTTCTATTATTTAAAACATATGACCATTGCATTTTTGAATGTGCGCATATATATAACGGAGCCGCGATCATGTATATTATGCTATGTGACCATGTTTGCGTGCGGGTTTTGATTTTTAATGTTAGCCCTTGGTTTTGTGGTTCTGCATATGACCACCACATTGTATATGGCACGCGTTTTGAGTTTTGATTTGCGGTTCAAACGGTTGAACGACTCGCCACGTGTTGAGATGTCATTTGCCTATGGGACGGAGCCCTTTTTGGAAATGCACGAGGTCGTATGACCCTCCATATGCCCGAGTGCTAGGCGGTTAGGGGCTGGAGGCGTCCTAACCGTCCTACAGTTTGCACAGTTATTTGGTTGTGCGTGGGTGCTGGGTTTTCACGCTTTATATTGCGTGTGTGCGAGGTTCATTGGAAAAGGGTGCATTTTGGCGAACCAGTTTCAGCAAGCTTGAAGGAGGAAAATGGAGGAGGCCTAACTTCTTCATCTTTTGGCTGATTGAGGTGCCATAAAAGCCCAGCTAGGGGTTTTTGGACGTCCTGGATCCATTGGCACTATTATCAAGGCCATTTGAAGACTTCTTCTGCAAGTTTTTCACCATTGAAGTTTCAGCAAGCTTCAGGGAGATTGAAGCCCTCATTGATCGAGGACATGGTTTGGTGAGCCTATGTTTGTTTTCTGTGATTGAATAATCATTTTTGGCTAATTGATATTCTCTGAACACATTGGGATAGGTTTCAGAGGCTATTGAGCACTTTTACATGTGTTTTTTTCAAAGAGAATCTCAGGGAAGCTTATGGCCACATGTAGAAGAGGTCATGCCTGGATGAGCCATGATCCGTTTTCAGAGTTCTATTAGTCATTTTTGGGGTTTTTATGTGTTCTGATCTCAATGGTATAGTATATTTTTCCATTGGAGTTGAGCAACATCTTGTAAAAGAACTTTTGACAAATTAATCCCAGAGAGCCAAGTCCATTGATGGAGGCTCAAGGAGATGTAGCCCGGAGGGGGGTGAACTCCTTTATCATCTTGTTCTTGTTGTGAGTTTGATGGTTTATTTGTTGTAAGTTGTGTTGCTGTGTATTTGTTTAAAGTACATATTTAACCATATAAAGGAACAATTCCTCACACATAAACATTTACAATAAGATGCATGAACTTAACACATAATTTTATCTTGCATATTTATACACATGAAGCAAGGTCCTGTAAAGTTTTATTTTCATGAAGTAGAGGGTGCTTGCATAGCATAACAAGTCAGCCTTCTATTTTTCAGATCAGGTGGTATCATAGCATAGTTTGTTTTTCTCATGTGTTTTCCATTGATAGCTTGAGATTTAGCTGTTGGTATTTGTGCAAGTTTTGTGTTGAAGTTGGATATCTTCCAAGGATGGAGGAAGCTTCAAGCATTGATAGTTCTTATACATATTCATTATCTAAATTCTTTGACAAAGAGGAAATTCTAACTATGAAAGATTTGATGAAAGAGATGTGTGAAGACAGAAATGTGAACATTTCCCTTGAAGAGCAGTTGATTGCCATGAAGAAGGAGAAAGACCAACTTCTTCAAAAGTTGCATGAGATGGAGATTCAACTCCATGAGGCAAAGGAAACCCTTACCAAGTACATGAATGAACATAAGGTATGCAATGTTAGTTTATCTTCTAATTCCTCTCAAGATGAATGTTTTGGTGGTTTTGAAAGTCACACAAGAGGAATAGGGTCCAAGTTGTTGTTAAAAATGGGCTATGAAGGTAAAGGGTTAGGCAAACATGCACAAGGCATTGTTGAGCCTATTGTTGTTGAAGAAAGACCCAGGTATTGTGGTCTTGGATATGAACGACAAGATGGAGTAAATTCCAAAGTCGAGGAGACAAGGGAAAAAGTTCCAAGTACAAATTTTGTTTCAAGTTCACCTCCTCAAGAAGGCTTTAAAGGTGAAAGTTCAAGAACTTTTGTTGAAAGTTCAATCCCTTCAGCATGCAAGGCTTGTATTCACGATGAATGCAAATATGTGAAACGAGAGAGTTATGATAGTGATGAGGACAAGAACACTGTTGATGATCTTCAAAGGAGAGCTTGTAACTCTTCAAATTCACCTCCTCAAAGAGGTGATAAAGGTGAATGTTCAAGGTATAATTCTACTTATCATTCAGTTGCATTTGATTATGTTAAGCATGATAAATTTATATGTAAAAATGGAAGAAAGAATCCATGTACATATTGTGGTTTGTATAACCATCATGTTTCAAAATGTTGGAAAAGATTAACCTCTTTCAGGAAATTGTCCAAGAAAAGACAGCGTGAAAAGAGGATGCAAAAGATTTGCACTCATTGTCAGAAGCAGGGTCATCTCATTGACCGATGTTGGACGTTGCATCCAACCACTCATCCATAGCACAAGAAGCAGATGGATAAAGAGTTTGGCAAGAATGGAAGAGGAGATTCCATCATCGATGTAAGTCAAGATGATTCACAAGAAGACGATGTTCAACAGAAAAAGTCACCGTTGAGTTGGCTTGGTAAGAAATGGTTGGATTTCTTGAGCAAGTAAGGCTTGCATTTTCTGTTGTAAATGCACTTTTCAGCGTTATGTGTGCATTTATGGGAAGCATGATAAGTTGCAACAGTTTATCACAACTTGCATGATGCAAGTTGCATGTGAATGAAATTCATTCTGAAGGCATTTTGTTGTTGCATAAATTCGTCAGGAGGATGTAAAAGATGGATATGATGTTCACTTGTTACAACCATTTATATTTTTCATTTCAACTCTTATGTACCCACATGTTTCGAGGTTGTACTTATGTTTGTACTGGAAGGAGAGTTGAAGAGTTCTATACATGCATTTGTTTTTATGCATGTGTAAGTAGTGAACCTGGTGATGGTTCATCATGAGTGATTCATGATTGTTACCTGATTATGTATCATGTTTGTCGACTTGTCAGTTTTGGAAGGTCGAGATGTTTCAAATGAGTCTCAACTGGTGTCGATGATTGTCTGATGACTATGTGTGTCGATCATGTTTTTCGACTTGTGTTTAGTCGATGGTGTTTGTTGACTTGTAAGTTGATTTTGAGTACACCATGATGCAATAAAACACCATGTGCTTTGATAAAGTACGAGATGCGACAGTTTGTTTGAAGAGAAAAATATTTTCTTAGCATCATTTTTCAGTCTTGTATAATTTGTTTTCAAGATTGATGGTTTTCTTGGCCTGTGACAAGATGTCGCAGGAAAGTTTTTGCAGCCATTGGAGAGCTGATTGTGTTGACACCAAAGAGTTCGAAAGAGGGACTTGATTCTCAGTGGGAAGGTTGGCAGTCTTCCAAGCACAGAGAGAACAGTGGGTCAGCAACAGCCAGAGAGCAGTGGTTGAAGGACATAGCCAGTTGCAGTGCACAACATGTCAAAGAATTCAGGTGATTGTCGAAAATATTTTGATATAACTTGAAATAAGACAGATAATCATAAGATTTTGTGGGTCCAAAATCCTTTCAGTGGGAAGGTGTGATCAAAATCTGGACCAGGGGTCAAATTTTAGCTCAAAAATCAATGTTCTCGGAATTGCCTCAAATCATACGTGAGCGTAGCCCTCATCGTTGAGAACCCAACACAACTCATTTTGTCTCAAACAGACATCGGGAGTGAGAGATATCACGATCTGTCCGAATCGTCAAACAGTAAAAAAAATGGATGCTGACTGTGTAGTCCGTACAGTCCGTATGGATGCTGACGTGGCAGGGCCGTACATTCGTACGCTGACGTGGCAGAGTTGATGTGGCTGACATTTGGGTGAATAATATCTTGACACGTGGCATGGTTTTTGGAAAATGATTGGGTGCCACGTGGCCCAGTCATGGGCTGCCACGTGGCACCCCTTTATTGGTCTATGGTTTGATTATTAAAATATTTATGGACTTCGTGGGGTTCGAACCGTGAACCTCCCCCATAGTCCAAAGCCTTTGCAAACTCCACATTACCAATGCGCCACGGTTTGATTCCTGTTTTATATATGAATTAATATATATTTAAGTTTGCATTAATGTGAAGTTGGCGGGGGGTCGGGCCGGGGCTTGGCCCCGACCCACGGTTGTATGGTGCATTTCATGTGACCATACCCTTTATTAATGGTGCGCACGGGGGTTGTTTTAAATATAACCCATGGTTCTATTATTTAAAACATATGACCATTGCATTTTTTAATGTGCGCATATATATAACGGAGCCGCGGTCATGTATATTATGCTATGTGACCATGTTTGCGCGCGGGTTTTGATTTTTAATGTTAGCCCTTGGTTTTGTGGTTCCGCATATGACCACCACATTGTATATGGTGTGCGTTTTGAGTTTTGATTTGCGGTTCAAACGGTTGAACGACCCACCACGTGTTGAGATGTCATTTGCCTATGGGACGGAGCCCTTTTTGGAAATGCGCGAGGTCGTATGACCCTCCATATGCCCGAGTGCTAGGCGGTTAGGGGTTGGAGGTGCCCTAACCGTCCTATAGTTTGCACAGTTATTCGGTTGTGCGCGGGTGCTGGGTTTTCACGTTTTATATTGCGTGTGTGCCAGGTTCATTGGAAAAGGGTGCATTTTGGCGAACCAGTTTCAGCAAGCTTGAAGGAGGAAAATGGAGGAGGCCTAACTTCTTCATCTTTTGGCCGATTGAGGTGCCGTAAAAGCCCAGCTAGGGGTTTTTTGACATCCTAGATCCATTGGAACTATTATCAAGGCCATTTGAAGACTTCTTCTGCAATTTTTTCACCATTGAAGTTTCAACAAGTTTTAGGGAGATTGAAGCCCTCATTGATCGAGGACATGGTTTGGTGAGCCTATGTTTGTTTTCTGTGATTGAATAATCATTTTTGGCTAATTGATATGATATGAACACATTGGGATAGGTTTCAGAGGCTGTTGAGGACTTTTACAGGTGTTTTTTCCAAAGAGAAGCTCAGGGAAGGTTATGGCCACATGTAGAAGAGGTCATGCCCGGATGAGCCATGATTCGTTTTCAGAGTTCTATTAGTCATTTTTGGGGTTTTTATGTGTTCTGATCTCAATGGTACAGTTTGTTTTTCCATTGGAGTTAAGTAGCATCTTGTAAAATAAATTTTGACAAATTAATCCCAGAGAGCCAAGTCCATTGATGGAGGCTCAAGGAGATGTAGCCCGGAGGGGGGTGAACTCCTTTATCATCTTGTTCTTGTTGTGAGTTTGATGGTTTATTTGCTATAAGTTGTGTTGCTGTGTATTTGTTTAAAGTACATATTTAACCATATAAAGAAACAATTCCTCACACATAAACATTTACAAGAAGATGCATGAACTTAACACATAATTTTATCTTTCATATTTATACACATGAAGCAAGGTCCTATAAAGTTTTATTTTCATGAAGTAGAGGGTGCTTGCATAGCATAACAAGTCAGCCTTCTATTTTTAGATCACCTTCTCTATGAAGGTATTTTCTCTTTCTCCTTCTCTACGAAGGTCTAGCTATGGGATTTGAAAAAATCTCTTGTGGTCCAAAACCTTTCCATGGTATAATACCATGCTACCCATCTGTCGGGCACCATCCATCTACTGGATAGCTTTCAACTTGATCAAAATATCTGGGCACCATCCATATGCTTTTCTAACTGCATCAAATCGCAATCCTTCATTTTGAACTCGGAGACATGGCTCCCTCTTGCACCAAGCTAATAGCTTCTAATCATCATCTTCAAAGTTTTCTTCTGTAATATCCTGGGTGCCTTTTTGAGTTTGAATATTTCTTTCTTTCTGTCTTCATACTGGATCAACCTACTCCCTCTGCATCTATAAGAAAAATATTGGAGCAACCTGTAGTTACCTGCATCTCATCCACTATATCTAAGTATCCATATTTTTCTTCATCTTGAATATTTCTGTTCTGCATCTTTAGGAGCCTCCTGCTCCTATATAAATACTGGATATTGTCTGGTCTTTACTGATTGTCACCATATCATACATCCTTCTCGTGTTGTCTAACTTTTGCGAGTCACGACATAAGTTCTTTCTTCCGAGACTTGTAAACTTACTTACAATATGCTTTCTTTGTCACTCTCATGAGTGATCATACATGAAACAAACATTTTATCTCTTTCTTCATCCTCTTCTTTGATACTTCCTTCATAAGTCTGCATAGACACTGAAATGAAACGAGGTTAATTCACATTCTCACAAAAATCTAACTTGTAATGATAAAATATTAAAGTAAAAAAGATACTAAAAATAAACATGAATACTTATCTTTTGTTTTTGTGTGGGGAGGCTCTACGGACTCCACCATTTGCTATCTTTCTTCAGATCAACTATCTTCAACTTAAAGTACATAATCCTTAATTTCTGCTAAATCTTTCTTTGAGGGAGGAGATTCCTCTTCCTCTGCCACATGTGCTTGATCCTTTCTTTTCCCTTTTCCCTGAAGACAATCATAAGAAAAGTGTCCCAACTTTTGACAATTGTAGCATCTGATCTTTGAAACATCTCTCTTCTTATCTGGAACTCTTATGGAGTTAGCTTCTTTATTTCCCCCCCTTAAGGAACTTCTTTTTTTCTTTTGAACTGTAAGAGCTTCCTCTTTTTCAACAATTAATCTCTTCTGTTGGTCTGCAAGTATAGATTCTTCGTGTGTGCAATCTACCCATAACTTATCAAACTTGGGTAACTTGCTTCTTGCACACACTCCTTTTACAAAGGGAATACAAAATGTGGGAAACCCATTTAGGGTTGTGGTTACAAGCTCTTTGTCACTAATGACATCTCCAATGGCTGCAAGATGATCTCTAATCTGAGAATCTCTCATAAGATAGGATGTGACAAATTCCGAGTTGTCCATCTTCATATTACGAAGCTGATTTCTTAAGGTAAGATTCTGGCTAATGTCTTTTCTTTCATATAACCTACTGAGTGCTTCATACATTTTCCTTGCTGTTTGTAGTTCGGATATATGAGGAATCAAGTGATCCTTTACTAAATATGACATAATTCTCTTTGCTTTCTTTTCATTCTTCTTATGCTTGGTCTTTTGATCTTCTTCCTCTGGTTCTAGTACACCCACTGTAACATGTTCTAGGAGATCATTCTCATCTAGAATCATCTGCAACCTATGCTTCCAAGATCTGAAGTTTCTAGATCCTTCCAGCCCGTCTTCTACCTTCATGTTGGTAGCCATTATTTCTTATAGAAGAAACCCTATCCCTCTGGGCTATAGAAATAATAAAAAAAACAAATTACTTGGATCTGAAAACCGGACTCACCAAAAGATGCACTGGACTGAGGTGAGTATGCTGGTACAGTTAGATTTCTGAAAATCCAAATTTTGACCCTTGAAACTGGACCAACGGATTTCTGGACTGGTGCTTCTGGTTTTCTGGTACTTCTGGTTTTCTGGTACTTTGGTACTTCTAGTTTTCTGGTACTTTTGGTTTTCTGGTACTCTAGTACTTCTAGTTTTCTGGTACTTCGTGAAAACTAGGGTTTCACTTTCCGGGAGATCTAGCCACTGAAAAAGTGCGTTGAAGATGCCAAAGTGTTCCTTGAGGTAGGGCACACCTTTCTAGATGGTTTTGAGGCTAAAAACCTTCTTTAATAATAAGCCCTAATTTTCATGTACGACAACAATGACATTTTTCTTTTTTCCTGTGAAAGATGCTCTCTTCATCTTAGCTCTGATACCATGTTAAAGTTTATGCTATTATTAGGTTACTTTCAATTTACTAGATAACAATAGCATAGATAGGATCACTGAGAGAAACACAATCACAAGAGTACATAAGCATTTATCTTGGGAAATCCTCAAGGGGAAGAAAACCTAGCAAAACTTCCTTAATATAGATAGCCAATACAATGCCAAGACAATGAACCAAACAATACAAAAATTCCTCTCTCAAGGATGCACCTCTCTCTCTCTTCCTTCTTTCGGCAACTGGTAATTGCAACTTCCTTCAATACTTGCACACTAGATGAGTGAGCTGAGTGTGTGTCTAAATGAGGCGCCGACGTCTCTTATTTATACAATTCTGGCACGTGTGGAAGTGTCTCTTCACTGGCAGGGCCGACTTCTTCTTCTAGGTGGTTATAACCACCTTTAATATATTCTGGGGCCAACTTCTTATTTAGCCTATTACAATTAGGGTTTGACCAATTCTCAAAAGGGGATTTGGTCAATTACAATGCCCGACATGATCAATCCACAAAAGGGGATTGATCTAATCAATAATAAATATATTTTATCTTTATCCACAAAACGAGATAAGAATATTCTTTGCAGTTACACAATATTTTAACACATTTTTGAGCAGAGGGACCCCAAATTTCACAGTAAACCAGGGTGAAGTTCAGATCCCCTCCAATGAAAACATACATTTGATTTTTCAATTTTGAGTTGATTTTTTTTTCCAAAACTCCTTTCTATCTGAATATGGCCCATAGATGTTGATGTAGAGAAAATAAAAAATTAGTTATTGGTAGAACAAATGAGTGCCTGGTACTGAGGGAGAGACCCAAGAGTTGAGGAGCTTCAGGGAGGATTTCCTCCAACGAGTGAGTATCCCTCCAAATTTCCCAAGAGCATCTAGCACTAGGAAATCCCAGTCAGGGAAGGAGGTGGTGAAAGAATTCGTTGCTTTTCTTCTAGCGATCATAGTCTCTTGGAGAAGAAAAAATGAGGGAGAATGTAGATCTATGAGTCATTTGATGGATAACCTTTTTACAGGGTTATCCATCCCTCGACAGTTATGGGAGAGAACAATCATTTTGAAACCTGGCTGGGGGCAAATTCTCTAAGGACCCCAAGAAGTTTTTTTGTTTTCTAGAACTAGCTTCAGTCTTGGCTAGTTTTTGAGCTTGAGTGAGGTAGGAATTTCTTTTATGTGAAGGGGGTTTTAGTTCTAGAGATTCAATAGCCCCAATACCACTGAGTACACCATGGAATTAGGAGGAAAGAGAACAAGAGAGGGAGAAAATGTTATATTTTGGGGGGAAAGAAAGGGGGGGGGTTGCAGAGGCTGGAGGGAGGGAAGAAGGGGTGGGGGCAGGGCGGAAAGGGTCAACCAGGGTCAAGGAAAATGGGGAAACCAAGGGTCCAACAGAGAATAAGGGGATAAAGGAGGTAGAGCAGGTACCTGAGAGGCCTTATAGGCTCATAAGAAAGGGGGTGTTTGAAAATTATCCACCAACAAAATCCATATCTATTCAATTAGAAACACCAAAAGTAGTAAAAGGATTAAAAATGGGAGGAGAAGGACACACTTTACTCGTATGTCCATCAATGGACTTACAGATTGTGGAAAGGACAATGTCACTTGCTGGTACTTGAGGAGTCATGGAATATTCGTTGCTTGAGGCTTCCTTTGAAAAATCCAAGTGTTGCTCTGTCGAGGGACTCTTTTTGGAAGAAATTTCTCCACCAATGATCTTTTTTTACCATCTAATTCTTTGGTCCCCTTTGTTGCAATCCCTGACGATATGTCCATATGAATGGAAACAATTTCACTTGAATGGTATACCCTCGTAATATAGATATTTCTTGATGGATGTTCCTCTGAATGAGATAGTGATGTCTTTTGCTAATCCTTTAGACAATTTGATGCCTACCAAAATTTCGACCATTCACATATATCCCATGGTGATGTAGGAGCGATCAAGTTCGTAGTAGTAACTGATGGTATTCCCAATTTATTTAAATACATCATCCGACCAAAATATAGTGGGTAGGCTCGAGAGCCGAACCCAAATAGGGGATATTTCAAAGTATCATGAATCATGTCTTCCATCCTTTCCTTCATCATTTTTTATTAGTTTTCTTTGATGATATTTTCATCTATAGTAAAACATGGCAAGCCCATCTTTCCCATGTGGATCAAGTTCTCCATCATTTTTTCTAAGCACACAATTTTTCTTAAACAATATAAAAGTTCTTTTGGCACCTCTGAAGTTGAGTATCTAGGTCATATTATAGGCAAGGATGGTGTAAGGGTGGATCCTAAGAAAATTGAAGCTATGAAGGATTGACATCGCCCTAAAACTTTTAAAATATTGTGTGGGTTCTTGTGTTTAATGATATATTATTGAAATTTTGTTCGAAATTACGGAAAAATTGTAGCTCCTCTCACTCCTCTCCTTAAAAAGTATGCTTTCAGTTGGACTTCAACAGTTGATCAATCCTTCCAATCCTTGAAAGAGGCTATGTGCACTACTCTTGTCTTGGCACTACCTGAATTCACCAAGACATTTGTCCTCGAATGCGATGTGTCAGGGAAAGGCCTTAGGGAAATCCTCATGAAAGATGGTTGATCTTTGGCTTTCAATAGCAAACAAATATCATAGCAACATTTGGGCCAATCAACCTAGCCCTACCCAGTCATTCTAAGTTCCATCATGTTTTTGATGTCTCATGCTTAATGAAAGTGATTGGAACTAAGTGCTAGACTCAAACTAGCCTCCCTAAGTTGGATGAATAAGGTTCCATTTGGTTGCATCCCCAAGAAGTCTTGGACTAGCATGAGTTTCATCTCCAACAAAGAACTATCAAGGAAGTGTTAGTTTAGTGGAAGGATACAACTCCAGAAGATGCCACATGGGAGCCAACTACCATTCTGCAACAATTTCCTCATCTCCAACATTAAGGACAAGGCTATGCTTCAAGGGGGAGGGCATGTTGGGGACCTAACCCCTCACGTAGGTAGAATAATATATTTTCCATGTAATAAAAGTCGACATTAGTTGATAATGTGAACAAGTCTAGTGTAAGAAAATCTTCCTCTAGAATGTTCTTTAGAAGGTAGAATTAGTATAAATAGGAGTAGAAGGCATGAGAAAGTCTTGTCTTGAGAATTATTGTAAGAGAGCTCTACTTTGCTAGAGGTTGCCCCCTCCAAGAGGCAAGTGAACTTAGATTTCTATCAATAAAAGTATCATTTTTGGTGTTATGATTCTCTATATTTTACTATTTTTGTTTTTGTATATTATAATACATCTTGTACCTTACACACATACATACACATAATAACACTATATGCACATAAAAATGTGATCTACATTCTTTTAAAAATAGAAATTACTTATTTTTAAGAAAATACTCCTACAATATTTATCTTCATACTAAAATCATTTTTTTTTAGTTTTTCTATATTTCCTCCCATGTGCATGTGGTAAAAAAGAAGACAGGATTTCCTTTGGCTGCTCAGTAAATTCCTTCTGCGTTTTTGTCACAGCAGATACAACACCACTTGGGAATCAAGAGCCAAAACAAGATTTGTCTCTGTTACATCTGTTTCATGTCCGGGCATCTAACGACTAACGTAAATATATCCATTACATGTCTCTGTTTTGATTAACGTTATTTTATTTTAGATTATGAATTGCTTGTGGTCAAACTACTTTGACGGTCGATCATTGGTATTTCAATTTTTTTCACAAGGTTTTCAAATGTTTTCCATACTTTTGTGTATAAGGTTTTCAAAGGTTTTTATTAATTTTGCTTTTTTTAATCAGGTTTTCAAAAATTTGATTTGATTTAAACTCTAGTCAAAATAACTAGTAGTTCAAGCTTACTAGTAATTCAAGTAGGGATGGTATAAAGATGTCAAATTTTGACTAAATTATTGGGGAATACAAGAAGAAGTCATCATGCAAAATATTAATATTATAAATATTATGACTTCTAAATTTAAGGAAATATATCGTGTGATAAAGAATTAGTGGATAAAAGGAAATTAAGATACTATAAGGAGGTGGTCAATCCTAATTTAGAAAATCAAAATTACCTCTCATTTTTGAAAAGTGCAAAGAGGAAAACCAACATTGCTAAAATAAGAACAAACTCTCACTAGCTACATAATGAAAGTTGGGGTTGGACAACTCCCAAAACACCATGGGATGAGATAATTTGCCACCATTATGACACTCAGCTAGTAGAAGATGAAAATCACTTCCTCTTGGATTGACCTGCCTATACCTCTTAAGTCATCAAAACTATGATGATCTTGGAACCCTTCTGAATACTTTTTGAGCATATAAATACAATTTTAAAGAAATTAAATTAAAGGTTCGATAAACCAATTAATCTCATCATCATTATATAAGGTTTCAATAACTTTTTATTGATTTTGTGTATGGTTCTTCTATCTAAATCATAAAGAATTATTTAATAGCTTAAATTAACTTAGATAAATAATGCATTAGATACATTTCTTTATGGGATAAAATATTTTTTTAGGGATTGTATTATGATGTTTATATTATTTTGTAATTTTAAAAAATAAAAAAATATGTTTTAATTATTCAGCTTATTCATTATGTATAATAATTTATATTTTAATTTTTTTCAAATTTATTATTATATATATTAATTATATAATGTCAAATCTTGCTAGTGATATTGGATTTTGAAGATTTTCTTAACTTCAAAAACTTAGCATATTTAAACTATGACTTTCATGTGTACCTTGGGTGGTTATCTCTTAAACTACAATATAATCTCCCAAATAATCTCTTTTAGACTACAAGCAAACAAAAAAAAAAATATTCAAATTTATAATTTTAATTCTTTTTTTAAGTAAAAAAGTAGAACCTTCTATATTAAGTTATCAAAGAAATCTTGACAAAATGTACAAAGATATAGGTATGAGCCACCAAAAATGTTGTCGTTTTACCGAAAACCAGCATGGTTTGGAAAACTGTTTTGCCCTCTGTCTTGCCCGGAGGAAACCAAGACATATGGCTATAGTCCAAGTGTACAATAGCATGATTAAACAAAGAAACAAACTAGCATAGAAGAACCTAGATACCTGGTGACCCGTCGCCCTTGCTTGTTTGCCACGTGGACCCAGCTGGGATGGCGAATGCCTGCGCATAGAGAGGGCACTTCCTCTTTGCTGGAGCATTGGAGTACGCATCAAGGAGCAGGTCCAGACGCTGTCCCATGAGAAGGGCTCTGTGCTCTAGGTCTGCCATCTGGCCTCAGAGTTCAAACACCAGAGCCAGATGCTCTGCATGGAGGAAAGTACCATGCAAGCCATTACCTGCGTCGTCGAGGATTACGTCCCACACTTCCATGTTCGTTCCATCTCCGGCTTCGAGCTCCAGCGGTTCTGCACCGGTCGCTTCCTCCTTCCTCGCTGGGCTGGTCTCGTCCGCGTTCTCTTCGGCGCAAGCCTTGTCCTGAGTTTCTTCCTCGATCGTTGCCTGAACAACATGGCTGGTGGGGCTGTAGTCACCCATCCGCGGTATCTCCTCGACAATGCACCCAGGGATATCATCTACCAACTCAATTTTAGGACCGCTTCCATCCTGGTAGTTCGCCGCCACGGCTTGGGGTTCCGGGGTGGTCGCCAATTCCTCCATGAACAGTATTTCTTCAACGTAACAGGTAGGAAACGCATCCGCGTCACCATCCTCCAGCCTGTTTCCAGGCTCAATTGTCATGGTTTCACTGCTACGCACGGCCCCAGTCTCCGCAATAATGGCATGCAGAGCCAATTGGTCAGCTCGAGCCTTCTTCCGAAGAATGGAGGTCGCCATCGACAGAGTGCGCTCCAACTTCTCCCTCCTTTGCCTCTGCGCCTTGTGGGTGTACCAGGTCGAGCGACGACGAGGCCTGCCCCGCTTCCTGGTCATGTTTGCCAAGGTATATATAACAATGCAAAGAGGATGCAACAAGATGAGAGTAAGCCAGGACAAGAAGGAAACATAGCTACACCAGAGCTCCCAAACGACGGGGAGACCCGAAGCGAGAGAAAACCAACTCTATCCAGGCGCTCGAAAATACAAATAGCCAAAGACCGGATTCACCTGGCTATCCATAGACCTTGTCATGCTGAGTGCATTGTGAGCGAGAGTTTTCGCACGCGGGAGGTGTCCCTCCTCCGTATATCGGCTGTAATGGTCGTCTACCATCGTAAATGCGAGGTGGATGGGTGGCGACCATCAACATTTATGTTGTGGCTCAATGCAGAGCCAGGTGGCGATGAGCTACTACATGTCACCCCATTCGGGGCAATATTCAAATTTATAATACAACTATTTGATATTTTTATTTAATAGATGTATTTTTATCAAAAATACAAATAAAAAAATAAAATTATTTTTATTTTGTTATTTATTAAGAAAATAAACATATTATTTTATAATATAATAATACAATGTTTTTACTTATTTATTTTTTAATCAAGTTTCTCACATTTAAAAAATAATGGATTAATGTTTGAAAATAATCCAGTAACATGTTCACATAGTATTGTTGAATCATGTTGTCATTGATGCCAATGGTTTGATTATTTGGGAGATTGTTGGATCATATGTAAATGGTTTGGTTTGGTTGATGTCATTGATTGATGTCAAGTAATTGATTGATATGATGCCCTTGATGAGAATGATATATGTCTAAGTGGAAACCAATCGATAAACATGGATCATTGCTATGATGCAATTAATGAAGATGGATCAATGAGTTGTCATTGATACATGATGCATAGTTTATATATATGATGCAGTGGTGAATTGATGCAAAGATGAATCATAAGTGTCTTATCATGGTTGATAAAGTGCAAAAATGGATGAACTCCAAAGTGGTCCCCTCATGGTGAAAGCCCTCACGGGAAGACGCTTTATGGAATGAGTTATTCTAGAAAAATGGTTGGAGGACCCATGCTTGTATGTGGAATAATGAGATGAAGATCAATGAAGTTGTTGGTGAAACTATCCTAGATGGATAGTGCTTGTCATGCCATTTCCGGTGGTATGTGGAATGTCACATAAATCCTCATGGTTTGAGAGTTATGGCCTTATGAAGTT
>ML783637.1:615183-634050 GCA_009831015.1 Picea engelmannii | reverse complement strand
AAAGAGGAGTTTCTTCTTATCCCAACTCCAAAGTTCAACTGATTTACAATTGTTTTCAAGCCCATAATAAACTTTCCATCCCCCAATAATCCTTTTCTCAATGCTATAATTCCAATTAAGCTTGTGGTGAATATCAATTCCAAAATATTTGTATGAATTCACTTCCTCCAAGTTGTTGTTGTCATATACAAAGGTATCATAAGGGTTCTTATTGGATTTAATAATCATGACCTTAGTCTTATCAGTATATTTTAAAGGTTTTTTTATTGATTATTTTGTAAAAAAAATATAATTATTTTTTAAATTATTGTTTTTGGAGGAAATTTTTGTTTATTTCTTTTGTTTCTTTTTAGTTATATTTCTTTTACACGTTGATTTTTAATTTTTTTTAATTGAATTTATAATATATTTTTTTAAATGTGTTTTTTGATCATTTAAAAAAATTTGTGAAGATTTTGTTCTTTCTATTTATTTGTTTTTTAATGTAAATTAAAAAAATAAAAAATAAAATTTGTAAATAAATTTTCAAGGGACCATTTGGAGTCCAATTTTGGGTTGTTTATTTACATAGGGTTTTGTTGTCAATATCACAATTTCAATTAGGTCGTAAATAGCTATGATTTTCACGTTTAGGAAAAAACAATTTTTTTTACGTAGCATCACTTTTTGATTTAGGTGTTGATTTTAAGGTTTTTCTGAGCTACCGTCTGAGTTGCGAAGGCCATGTTTGAATTTTTTTGTAATTTTGAGCACGTTTAAAAAAATGATGCTACCGGTAGCACCACTTTTTGATTTGGGGGTTGATTTTCATGTTTTTTATGCAAAAATATGGGTTTTAAGGGCCAGAGTTCTCGTTTTGAGGTCACAGTTCTCATTAAGTCGGTAACTATGTTTAATTTGTTTTTATTTAATGATGTAGGGAGACCATCTAAGTATCTCTAAGCATTTCGTTGTACATTAGAGTAGATATGATCGGATTTGGGTAGATTTGAAGGCCTCACAAAGATATATCTTTTGAAGCAAAGTTAAAAAGAACAAGTGTGGAAATCTCAACAAGATTCTAGATCATCATCAAATCTTTTAATGGGAAGTTAATTTTGTTATGGATAAATGGATTTGATTTAGTGACGACCATTAAAATATCCTTGAAACAACATATGGGGATACCCTCTACTTGGCTACCTTATATATGAGGGTAAACAATTGTAAGATTCATCTCAATTGATTGATTACTATTTGCATGGGCTCTACTATTATTTTAGTGTTGCATTTGTCTAGAGGAGTAGTGGGATTTGAGGTGCATTCTTCATCCAATCCAATTTATTATAAAGATGAAACTTCATTAAAGGAACCTCCTCCAACAATCGAATCTCTTGTCATGCGAAGTTCAGACACTGTTGATAAAATGGATGAGATATCATCTTTGGAGGTCAAGCATCCAGAAGAAAATGAACTCTTTTTAGTCCTTAAATCTACTGCAATAATCTATTGGTTTAATGGGTTTTGGTCTTGTTCCATTGATCTACATCAATGGGTTTATTCCAATTGGACCAAACATTGCAATATGTTTCTGTGTTCCAAAGTTTTCTTTGTAGTTCAATTTTATATTGTTGAGGATTACTAGAATTTTTTTGAGGGGCCTTGGTTTTAGGGAAGAGCATGACTCTTTATTACTCTATGGACTCCAAATTTTGACCCCTCTACTATTTTCATATCAAAATGTTGGTTTGTGTTCGGATATAGCATTTTGTTAGAAATATTACCGAAAGAAAAAAAAAATCAGAAAGATTTTTAATTAGAATTTTTCTGTGAATACATGCAACAGAGGATTAAGAGTTCTTATCCCATTATTTTATTTGCAAATAGAAGAAAAATAAACAAACAAGAAAAATCATTAGAATATGGTATAGAAACCCTAATGTTATTATTGTCATTATTTCTAAAGAATAAATAATAGATAACAATAAATAATTAAGCTATAAACAGTAGATAACAATAAATAATTATGGTATAGGAAAGTTAAGCTCTATATAATTATTTATTTCTCTAACAGTAGTAGATAACAATAAATAATTTCTTTTATTTACATAAACAAATAAAATGGAATTATTATGAATAGTAGCAAGTGACTATATTCCTAACTTCTTTCATGTACAGAGACAAATATAATAGAATTATTGTGTTTGCAATAATAACAATAACAAATGGATATGTATATGCAACTTCCTTCTTTCATGTACAGAGACAAATATAATAAAATTATTGTGTTTGCAATAGTAATAATAACAAATGGATATGTATATGCAACTTCCTTCTTTCATGTACAGAGACAAATATAATAAAATGATTGTGTTTGCAATAGTAACAATAACAAATGGATATGTATATGCAACTTCGATTCAATTAAATATAAAATATCTTTTGAATATCCTTATATGTAAAAAAGAGAAACATCAAAGAAATACCATAGTTACTTGTAGATTGTTTATATAAAGAACAATATTGATAAATTCCCTAAAGTACCAAAAAATGACTATTTTAAGATAGAATAATCATAATTGTTGAAATCATAAACCTTTATCAAAATAGTGTGATAATCTCTCTTTGAAATATTTGGAATAAACTAAATAGTTATAAGGAAATAAACCTAATATATAAGGTCGATGTAACTAATCTTGCATATGTTTGGAAATGCGCTAAGTCATTTATGAAACGACAAAAATAATAAGCCCCGACGCACAAGGGATATTTAAACAAGATTACAGTAAACCATGGTCTCTACCAACAGATTCACCATCGTTGCAATTTAGTCTCTGCAAGCGAATCACCAAAGATATGCAACTTTTTGTCGCTCTGCCTTTGGATACCACCGATCCATCTCAATCTCGACTCTTAGCTTGATTTAAAAAAAAAAAGAATATGCAAATAACCTCAACACTCCCTTTCTCTCTGGGTTCCTGTGCTAGATTTCTGAATGCCCAAATCACCAAACTTTTGTTTCCATAAAACAAATGTTCACACACAAAATCTCAGAAATAATATTCTCTTGAATAAACTTTAATATCCACTTTTAAAGTTTATACTTCAAAAATATCCACTTTGAATAAAAATTCACTTTTAATAAACTTCAAAATAAAACCCACTTTGAATAAAAAACCACTTTTAATAACTTCAAAAAAAAAGAAAAAGATCCACTTTTAAATAATAACTCCACCTCACGGATGATGATCCTTCCTCATATGCATATACATAAGAATAACCCATTTTAAAAATAATTCATGATTTTCCTTCATTCAAACTCCACGCGTACAACTTATAAACTCCATGCATGCAAACTTGCTCACACACCAAATTTGATCCACGATTTGCTCATGCATGCAAACTAGATTTATCCTTGTATTTGGGATACAAGATTGAAGAGAGAGTCCCTATTGCTATAGATGTGCACTTTATAGCTTTGCAATACTCTACCAAGCTCTTTGGAATCCATCTGATAACCTGTGGAGAAATTGCCATCAGTCTCATATATATAGAGAGAGCGGTGTATCTCCTTTATTTCGAGAATCAAATGAAGTTCCAAGACCTGTGAGAGATCCTAAAAAATAGAAATAAGATTCAACATATGGTGCACTTTCTCCTCAACAATGTACATGGATTGCATCAGGGAATCGTATCCTACTACCCTGACGGATTTGGCCATGGCATGACAAATTTCGGGGGAAGTATTTCTGATGTAGAGTGCCACAATTGCGATGTTGACATCTCCAACCAATAAGTTGTAGCTGAGCAAGAATAATTCTAGGGTTCTAGCATTCCCTGTGATCAAAACATGCGACCACTTTTCATAGCTGTCGAAGAAATAGCATGGCCGACTGTTTTCTTCAAAAGAGACAGAGAAGAGATTTTCAACGGGCTTTTCAAGATTAACTCTGCAAACAACCTCTTCCACCAATTTCTCCAGTGGATCAAGTATCTACATGCTAAAGTGAGGCTGCTCAGACTCTCCTTTGAAAACAAAAATAAAGGAAGAATAAACATAAATAAAGAAATAATACAGAAATGTTGGGAAATGAGCGCCCTTGTTATTGACTTCATAAGAGTTATATAAATGGTTACAAAACAATTTTATGGTTTCAGAAATGGGAGTAACCGAGTAACTATCAATGAACGGTTTTACTAACTAATTTGTTAAGGTAAATTACAACTCCTAACACTCCCTCTTAATCTGGAGGATTACATTATTAATAATGCCTAAACTTTGATGTTGAAATTGAAAAACTAGATGAGCTTTAGAACCACAAGATTTGAGGAAAATGTCACCATTTTTTACGAGTTCACGAATGAATTGAAATTGAGTATCAATGTGTTTTCTTTTCTGATGAAACACATTATTATTTGACAAGGAAATGGCAGAGTTATTGTCACAAAAAATCGAAATAGGTTCTTTTGTTGTATATCCAAAATCCATCAAGAGCCTTTTAATCCAAACTACGTGACATGCTGCTGTTGTTTCCACTACATATTTTACTTCTGCAGAAGAGATAGAAACCATGGGCTGCTTCTTAGATGCCCATGAAATCAAGTTCTTTCCAAAAAGAAAAGCATAGCCTGAAGTGCTTTTTCTGTCGTCAATACTTCCTGCATAATCACTGTCGGTATAACCTGTAAGCATACTATCTGCTGAAGCTGTGTACCACAAACCATAAGTGGTTGTACCTGCAATGTGTTTTAAGATCCTCTTACCAAATTTCCAATGAGAATCCTTAGAAGATTCCATAAACCTAGAAATGTAACTTGCTGCATATGTTATGTAAGGTCTTGTAGTAGTAAGATACATAAGACTACCAACAAGTTGTTTATACAATGTGGAACTTATTACTGATCCCAAATATTCCTTGCTTAATTTAGTGCCAAGAGAAATAGGAGTGTTAGGAGGCTTACACTTTTCCATCTTAAATTTTTTCAAAACATCAACAACATATTTCTGTTGACTAATAAATATACCATGATCAGATTGGTCTACTTCAATGCCTAAGAAATACTTCATTAGTCCAAGATCTGTCATTTCAAACTCATTTTTCATGGCTGATCTAAATGCATCTAACATCATGTTTCCTGTGTAGATCATGTCGTCAACATAAAGACATAGGATGAAAATATTACCCTGTTGATTTAACTTGATATACAAAGTAGGCTCATTTTCGCTCCTACTGAAACCATCTTTGAGTAAATAATGATCAATCCTACTATACCAAGCTTGTGGAGCTTGCTTCAAACCGTACAAGGCTTTCTTTAATTTGTAAACTCGATGCTCTTGTGTTTTAACTTCAAATCTAGGTGGTTGATGAACATACACTTCTTCATTTAACACTCCATTCAAGAAGGCAGATTTGACATCCATTTTATAAATAGGCCACTTATTTTGTGCTACAATGGCCAAAACAAATCGAACAATATCTAATCTTGCTACAGGTGCAAAAGTTTCACCATAATCAATGCTAGGTTGCTATGAAAAAACTATGGCAACTAACCTTGCTTTGTGTTTCTCAATCTCACCTTTTTCATTCAGTTTAGTTTTATAAACCCATTTGACACTTATGACATTTTTATTTGCAGGTAGATGAACTAAATCCCATGTATTGTTTCTTTCAATACCTTCTATTTCATTATTCATTGCATCTACCCATTCTTTTTTCTTTGTAGCTTCATCAAAACAAGTAGGTTGAGATGAGAAAAATGAAAAATGTACTACATTATCATCTTGGTCATATATATCACACAAACTTCTCATTCTTTGATGATTATGGTCATAATCTGAATCACTATGAGATGAAGAATCATTATGAGATGAAGAACTACTTTCATTTTGAACTTGCAATCTTGGAAGATGTGTTATCGATTTTTGATGTTCATCTAACTTTGTAGGTGCTTGATGTTCATCTAACTCAAAAGAAGTATTGTTTTCCATTTCATCCCATGATTTATCTTCCATAAATTTAACATTTCTACTTACTAGAAATTTCTTAGTAACAAGATTGTATAATCTGTATGCTTTCGACTGTTCACTATAGCCAATAAAAATGTACTTATCACTTATATCATCAAGCTTCTTTCTTAGATCTTCAGGAACATGAGAAAAAGCAACACAACCAATTTTTTTTTGAAATGAGAAACATTTACCTTAGATCCATTCCATTTTTCTTCAGGTACTTTACCTTGAACACTGGAAGTTAGTGATCTGTTAAGTATGTAAATTGAACATGCAACTGCTTCAACCTAGTAATCTTTGGACATTTTTCTTGCTGTAAGTAAACTCCTGGCCATGTTCATGATGGTGTGATTCTTTCTTTCTGCCACTCCATTTTGTTGTGGAGTATATCTGGTAGTTGTTTTCTTTTTAATACCATGATGTTTACAAAAATCAACAAACTCTCTTAAGTCATATTCACCTCTTCCATAAGATCTCAAAACTTTGACAAATCTGCCACTTTGTTTCTCTACTTCAGCCTTGAATTCTTTGAATCAAGTGAAAGTCTCGGATTTGTGTTTGAGAAAATAAACCCAAACTTTCCTGCTACAATCATCAATAAATGTCAGAAAATAAAAACTTCCACCAATCGATTGATTTTGCATAGGTCCACATAAGTCTATGTGAACTAACTCTAAGCACTCTTTGGCTCTGTAAGAGGATGATGTAAAACTATCTCGTTGGTGTTTTCCTACTATGCAACTTTCACAAGAAGGAATCTCATTAATCAAAGGAGTCAATCCTATCACCATAGATTGTCTTGTAACAAACTCATACTTTTGGCTGGTAAATGACCATAATGATAATGCCATAACTCAGTTTCAGTGACATTAGAAATATTACATGCATACATCTTCCCACTTCTCATTTCTAAGGGAAATAATTTGTTCTTTGTCATAGGGACTTTTGCAACAAGTCTTTTAGTTGGATGAATAATTGTGCAAGTGTTGTTGTGGAAAGTAACATCATAACCATGCGCCATTAATTTCTCTACACTCAACGAATTGTGTTTAATATTTGGTACATAGTAAACATCAGGGATATTTTTCACTTCACCCTGCTTTGTTAAAAATGGCACAACACCTTTTCTTGAGGCTTTGATCGCATGATCATCACCCAAACTAATTGTAGTAATAAGAGATGTATCAAGATTAGAAAGTAAATCATTTTGACTAGTCATATGATTGCTACATCCACTATCTAGCAACCAAACATCTTTGTCAAGAATTTGCTGAGATAATTGACATGAAAGAAACAAAGTATCGGATGTTTCGCTTTCTGTGACATTAGCTTTATTTCTATATTGCAACTTACGACATTTAGATATATGATGACCCAACTTTTTACAATAACGACATTGAATTTCTGATTTACTTGTCCATCTCTAACCACGATCTTGTGAAGACGATCTTGATTGCTCTGACTTGTCTTTTGTTTGTTCAGGTTTATCTCTTGTTTGAGAATGCCCTCTACCACGTCCTCGACCACGTACATGAAAACCTCTGCCTCTGCCTCTGTCCATGGACACCTTAGTCTGAAATGCATGTTCTAAAGTACCAAGATCCAAGGTCATCCTTGCTTCATGAGATAACAATGAACCAATCAATTCTTCTATAGAAAAATTAGTTAGATCTTTCGACTCAAGAAGAGCAGTAACTACCATTTCAAATTTCTTAGGTAAACTTCTAAGAACTTTTTCAACAACTCTTTGGTCTGTGAGTTCTTTTTCGCCATTAATCCTAAGTCGATTAATAATACCCATAACTTTAGTCATAAACTAATCAACACTTTTTGATTCACTCATCTCGAGGGTTTCAAATTGAGTTCTAAGGGTTTGAAGGCTCATAGTTTTCACTTTATCATTACCCTTATAAGCTAACTTAAGAATATCCCATGCTTCTTTAGCAGTCTTGGCACCAATAATTTTAGGAAATATAGAATCATCTAATGAAACTAAAATATATGATTTGGATTTTCCTTCTTTTTGCTTAAGTTCTTCTAATATTTTTCTTTGAACAACAGTCATAGCTGCAACAACATTTGCATCAGGTTCTATGAACCATGTTTCAACACATTCCCAACATCCCTGACCTTGTAAAATGGCTTTCACCTTCTCAGTCCAAAAATCATAATTGGAACCAACTAGAGTTGGTGGTTGAATTGACCAAGAACTAGACATATTTCTAATTCCAAAATATCAGCCAAAAACCTTTTATATATATATATATATAACTCCAAGTGAATTTTTAGATTTCAAAACTCCAAATTTTATAAATACTCTTCAACAAAATCCAGAGTAAATAAAAATGTAAATGGGAAAAAAAAATTCCAAGCCTGTAATTCTTAGCCAAAGCCCTCTTCCAATTCGACAGTGGCTCTTCTCCAAATCGGCAGAAACACTATGGCACTTCTTCAAGCTGGCGAGCAACTCTTCTCCAAACCGGTGGCATCTCTGTGGCACTTCTTCAAACTGGCTAATAGTAACAGGAAAAAACATCGTTCTGTGGTATTCTTCACCGTGGAAGAGAGACACAAACAACAACAACAACAAACAAACATTTAACAACTGAAAACATTAAACAACTTATGGTCAATGCAGCCTTACTCAACAACCTTAGTACACAGGCACAACAAACAACGTTCAATGTGTATTCTTCAATATGTAGGAGTGGGCGCACACAACGCACTCTCTGCTCCCAACCTCACGCTCTGATACCATGAAGACAAAAATAAAGGAAGAGTAAATAGAAATAAAGAAATAATACAGAAATGTTGGGAAATGAACGCCCTTGTTATTGACTTCATAAGAGTTATATAAATGGTTACAAAAAAAATTTACGGTTTCAGAAATGGGATTAACTAAGCAACTGTCAACGAATGATTTTACTAACTAATTTGTTAAGGTAAATTACAACTCCTAACATCCTTTAGTCCCAAATGACAAAAAAATTTCGTTTGCAGAGGCATCGCCTGGCCTTTGGTGCTGATCTAAACCAATACCGTCGTCAAGATTTATCTATTTTCTAGATTGGCTAAGGCTATGAGCGTTTCTTGTTATTCGTGTGATGCAATCCAAAAAAGACCACATTGTAAAGCCCAATTTTTGCACATCTAAAGGAGTGTATATTCTAAGAATTTCTCCAAAAGAAAATGAACTCTTTTTAGTCCTTAAATTTTCTGCAATAATCTATTGGTTTACTGGGTTTTGGCCTTCCATTGATCTACATCAATGGATTTATTCCAATTGGACCAAACATTGCAATATGTTTTTGTGTTCCAAATTTTTCTTTGTAGTTCAATTTTATATTGTTGAGGATTCCTAGAATTTTTTTGAGGAGGGGCCTTGGTTTTAGGGAAAAGCATGGCTCTTAATTACCCTATGGACTCCAAATTTTGACCCCTCTACTATTTTCATATCAAAATGCATAGTGTTTTGTTAGAAATATTACCGAAAGAAAAAATAAAAATAGAATTTTTTTTAATTAGAATACATGCAACATAGGCTTAAGAGTTCTTATCCCATTATTTTATTTGCAAATAGAAGAAAAATAAACAAACAGGAAATATCATTAGAATATGGTATAGAAACCCTAATGATATTATTGTCATTATTTCTAAAGAATATAACTCTTGTATGACTGAAAGTTAAACTCTATGTAATTATTTATTTTTCTAACAGTAGTAGATACCAATAAATAATTTCTTTTATTTGCATAAACAAATAAAATGAAATTATTATAAATAATATCAATAGTAAGTCACTATATTCCTAACTTCTTAAAATTGAATTAGTAAGTCACTATATTCCTAACTTCTTAAAATTGAATTATTGTGTTTCTAATAGTAACAATAACAAGTGTGGATATATATATGCAACTTCTTAATAGTAACAATAACAAGTGTGAATATGTATATTTGCAAATTCAATCATATAGAAATTTTTTGAATATCCTTATATGTAAGGAGAGAAACATCAAAGAAATACCATAAATACCATAGTTACTTGTAGATTGTTTATACAAAGAACAATATTGATAAATTCCATAAAGTACCAAAAGAGCACTATCTTAGAATAGAATAATCATAACTGTTGAAATCATAAACCTTTATGAAAATATTGTGATAATCTCTCTTTGAAATATTTGGAATCAACTACCGTCATCTCGGTGAAGGTCGACCAATACCATGGTCGCTCCATACTTTGAGAGTGAGCCTTTGCCATTTTTCCTTTGTGAAAATACATAGGTTAGTTAAACACTGCAAAGATGAGTTATTAAAATAAAAACAAAAACCATATACATATATATATATATCTGTCACGACTTGGGAGAAAACCCTTGAAGGATTCAAAGTCGTCCATGGTCATCTTTTACCTGAATCTTATTCCATAACAAAACAACAAATGCAAGCATGATTTATTCATTGGATGAGCTCGTATGAATTGGAAAATAATATTGTAATAGAGAATGAAATATAGTCATGAGATTTGTTTTTGTCATACTTAGCTTGAGCTAATTATTGTGGCTATACAGTAATCCTGGGTGATTTTTTCTCGTTTGGGTTGCTATCAGAACGAGAATTTGTCCTTGTTACAACAAATCAAATATCATAGAGCTAGCACGAGTGTTAATACATTGGTTTAAAAATAATCTCAGAGAAGAACGAACTTAGTGACAGTTTTTCAGAGAAGAACGAACTTATGATTAAGGGGGGATATTAAAAACTCTAATCATAGTTCGTTAGTTTACCAAACTGTTATACAGTTATATGACAATTATGGTATTTTTGTATTATATAGGTACGCCTATGTACATGATTATTTGCTCATTGATGATTATAGATTATGCCTTTTCTGCTAATATTCTATTTATCTATGTTCATCATGGTTTCCCGATTGCTTCAGTTATTTCCATTATGTTTCTTCTTGCTCTTCTGACACCTTACTGGGAGGTGATTTGTCTTCCCACAATCTGCATGGGTGAAGATCATAACAGTTTGACTTATCATGGCCAAACCAGTGACAATGTTTGCACTATATGGGTTCTTTATCCAACAAATTATACAAATCTGGAATACCTGTAGAAACATCAACATCCACAATATCATGTACTTGTTCCTTACCAATATCCTCAAACTCTATATTCTTATCATCATTAAAAAAACCTCCACTTACAAAGCAAATAGGTTTGCTATAATTAGGAATATGAAAAAGGTTGTCAACATCATTTTCATATCCTAGTCCATATCGATTTTGTTTAAAGCGTAATTCTTCCCATGGTCGAACAATTATAATTTCTTCACCACATTTATTCGCAACTTTTTTTGACATAGGGACTTCATCTAACTCATCTTCATGTTTATGTCTATCATCACTAGTCATCTGAGTTCTTCATTATTTTTATCCTTGATGTCATTTTGTTTGTTGAAATCACATTGTTGGTATCAAAGAAGATTTAACTTATCAGATAACAATTTGTTTTGAAGTTTGAACATATCAACTTTCTTGTGCGTTACTTGTAAACAAGTGATCACTGTACTGAGAGTGCACTTATTTATTGCAATTGTAGATTTCGTAGTTGAGTTAATTAATGTATGCAATATTGTAAATATTTCTTCAATTCTTTCCATTATGCAAAATATGGAAGAGATAATAAATGACTTAAATGCACACAAAGATACTAAGACTTCCTTATTCAATTTTGGGTTGGTCTACGAGGATTCCTTATAACTTCAAAAAAATCCTTATAACACCTTTACATGTTCAAGGCAAAATAAAAACCCTTATAACTCCAATTACAATCAATGGAGAAAACTCCTCCATACAAAACCTTATAAATTCTTAAGGACACATCAAAGTCTTCCTTTAAGTTCTATTGCAAAAATAATGCACCTTATAACTTCATTACAAAATTTTGAGTATATTATGAATGTGATCCCACTTGAATTAAATAAGACTTTAACTCATTGAATTTTAATCCACTTATTACTCCCAAATAAAAAACTTTTAGAAAATCTTTCATAAATTTATAACCCTCCATACTTTAATGTTCTATGTTCTTTATGAAACTTTAATGTTCTATATGAAAGATGACTAAATTAGTGGAATGATAAATTTATATTCCACTCAACTATTTCACCATATGATGCCTTGGAAATGATGTCATATACCCTTTTATATCTTTGAGAGGAGATGTTTCTTGCTCAAACAAAGATTGCAGGTCGTGAGGGTACACGTAAGGTTACCATTGAATTCAATATTGAACAGCCTTATTTTTAACCCTCTCATCCAAGGTTTCTTCTGCAGACTTGCGGTTGGAAGCAACATACCCAAATTTTCTAGTCTCCACGGTGAAAATCTCTCGTAATTCTTGCGCGATGCCACATAGATGTCATACCCCACACTGCCGCCATTACTGATATTACTGCTCTTATTATTGTTGTTCCCTTGTGTTTCTGCTTCTGGGTTTTCGTTCTGGGCTTGCTCGGCTGTCATTTGTTTCTTCTTTCCTTCTTGATAGAAGTGGCATAACATCCAGACTTTCTTTCCTTTGTGCTCATCTTTCTTCTTTCCTTCGTGGGAGGATATGGTTTTCCGCTAACTTTGACACCCTATGTGCTCTACGAATCAGTTTCTCTCTCTCCTCGGTTTCCCTCAAATCAGAATGACGTGGATTCTCCTTCAACAACTCACAACAGACATAAAAACAGGCGTAAATTGCACGGATCCTCTTCCTTTATGAAGGCACATTCAACAACACTGCTCACAAATCAATCCTCCATTGGTTTTATAGGTCGCCCACTTCATCACTCTCACCGCACTTCAACTCCATGGAAAAACTACCATGGATATATCAGGCCCTAAAAACTATAGGGCTATAAGCATTGCATAAATTTGTGGGTTCGTGAGAGACAAACATGCCCTCTAGATAGTTGTGTGTGGGAGTTAGAGAAGGATGAATATCCATAGCTAATTGCTATCCATCCACCAGTGTTTCACACGCTGTCCAACAACAAGTAATTCAACGACTTATGTTATAGTCATCTTTCCTTCTCTCAATAATGTGTTGGATTTTTATATATATTCACTTTCTTAGTACAATATGAAGCTATATACATTGGATTTTTTTTTAAATATTTTAATGAATTATAAAATATTTTAGAGGCCGCACAAATTGCAGAGGCCAAGAAGAGCATAATTTTTTGGTGGAGATTGAACGTTAGTGGAGGATGGTGTTTTATGGTAAAGAAATGGTGAGTGTGACAACAAATATATTCAATTTGTTGCGAGAAATGGCGGACACAAACTATGGTGTGAAGATGCAATTGATGTGGAAGATGACAAAGATACTTCATATTTTAATTGGGAAGTTCTCGTAAATGAAATGGATTTATTAACTTGGCTGATGAGGAGGCATAGTTGGTGGATTAGTAGAGTCGTTGCCTCACTGTGAGATCAAGAAAATGACTACAAATTTTAGAGATTTATATACACCATCGAAAATTTTGTAAAATAATTCAACTCTTGCATTATGGACTTGTTATGTTCATGAATTTTATGAATTGCCCCATTTTGAACCTGTTTATGTTCATAAATATCCGCAGTATGCTCACAAAAAAATCAAATCAGTGAATTCAGTGAAGTTGATAATGATCAGATGATAGATCAATGTTTTGATCTTCATCCATGTATGCATTGTGCAAGTGTAAAAATTGTTCTAGTAACTTATAAAGATGTTGGATATCTTCTTGGCCATACTTTTGAATGACGGTCGAGGGAATTTGAACCACTTTTCCCTGACAGGGGGGAATAACATCATTTTTTTTTAGTTAGGTTCCAAGTTTGTTTAGAGCCTGTGAACATATGATCAAGTATGCAACCTAGTTCCTAGTATGTAGTCTTGTTCCTGAACATATTTTTGTTGATATGGTTTTGGTAATCTTAAAACAATTTATAGTTTTTTGAGCCTTGAGCTCTTAATAGTTTGTGGTAAGCTTAAAACCACCAATTAAGCATAAGACATGAAATTCTGCTTGTTACATTTTCAGATTTTTGAGCCTTGAGCTCTTTTTAGTTTATGGTCAACTTAAAACCATGCCATTTAGTAGAAGACATCATTTTCTACTAGACATTCAGTTTGTGGTCATCTCGAAACCACCAGATTGGTTTGTGGTCACCCTTAAACCACCAATTTAGTAGAAAACATCAACTTCTACTATTTTTTCAAGGTTCAGAGAGGATATTAAGCCCTCTGAATATTTGCTTGATACATTACTAGTTGTCAAGAAGTGGCAGTTTTCAGGCAAGAACGAACATATGATTAAGGGGGCATGTTGAAAAATCTAATATTAGTTTGTTATCTTACCGTAACGGTCATACCGTTAGAGGATAGTTGTGATATATGTACTATATATATACATTATTGATGTACATATTAATTGAATTGGCTTTGTGACTTTTCCTCTCGTCTTCTTTGCCTTCTTGATCTTGATAGTTATTTAATTTCTTGGCTATATTCTTAACATTAGGGTTCACCTGACTATGTCGTAGTAGGCTTAACAAACACAATAGTGGTAGGTGGATAGTGTACAAGATTATTAAGGATCAATAAAATCAACTAATTACGAGTTAGGTGGAGTCATTTCATCCCAAACTCACCTATGCATGGTAAGATATATGTATAATTGTTGAGTCCTGGAGTATTACATCCATGTCAAAATAATGGGTGAGGAAGCTAAGGTAGGAACCATGGTGTTTTAGTTATTTCGTTGGTAGTATATTATTATAGGATTGAATTTGTGGTTCAATCAAGTTTTAATACATCCAATCTTTATACTCTTACAATAATGGTAAAAAACCCTAAGGAAAACATTAAAGGAAAAATAATAAGTACTCTATATTCAGTTGAATAGTTCCAACCCTTGAAATGGTGTAAATGCACATAAGTGACGTGGAGATGTAAAAGGTTCCATTTAGTAAGAATGCAGATATTAACAATATAGAACTTAGATAGAACTTATAGACTATGTAAACCTATTAGGAGAACACATGTCATTTATTATAGAGACCAATATTTGAATTACTAGGAAGTGAAGTGATTGTTGCAATATGCTCGTCAGATGCAAAAGTACAGAAATAATGGTTTGTTGATAATGATCATAAAGACCACAATGTTAATAGGAACAAGCTAACCTATCCATGACTTTTTGAAGTAAATAAACTTATTTACCTGGGAAAACAATGGATGCATGAGTAATTTGACGAACAACAATAGGACGGAAAATGTTGTTGAGCATTCGTTGCTAGAACCCCTAACCCGTCGAATTGAGAAAGAAAAAAAAACATAATTAAAGAAAAATAATTTTCTTAGTATAAATCAATACAATAATAACAACAACAATGATGAGAATAATAACTATGGTTTGATACCAATCAATGTTCTTTAAAAAAAAAAATCATGTTGGGTGATGTTACAAAATGATATCAAAGCATGGTTTAGACACTATGGCCTTATGGGCTCAAAATGAACAGAAAATGTTGTTCTTATGAACATATTAGATTATGTAATCATTGAGGAATTTTCAAAAATAAAATCTTAACATAAATGTGTTTTGCACTTATCAGAAAACAACTAACCGAAAATATGATGGAAGAAACTGGAAAAACAACACCAAGTGGTCCAGAGATGTATGTAGAATTGAATAGCGAGGAACCTCAAAACAACTCACTAGGGTTGCTTGAAACTACGAGAAGTATAAAGGCATAATTGCAAAGTATTAAAGCGGATAGAAAAAAACTATTGAAAGCTAGTAAGGAACAAGAAGAATTAAATGAGATCCTACTCATGAACATGAATGAAATAAAATAGAATAATAATGTAGGGTAGACCTCTAGAAATGTTAAGAAATAAGTCTCTAATGAAAAATCTCATAAACGGAAAGAACGCCCAATATTTAGTGATAAAAAAACATTAATGGTTGATGAAAGTAGTGAAGATAGTTCTGAAAACAACACTCTATAGAAGAAAACACATAAAATTATGAAACGAAAGTTGTACGATAATGAATTGTCTGGAAAATTTTAAAACATCATAATTCCTAGTTTTGACGGTAAGTCTAAAGAGGGAGTAGAAGCATGGCTTCTGAATATGGGAAAGTATTCAGAAGCCATATTCAATTTTATTGTGTAAATCCAAGTAAAATTGGTTTCTTACCAAATTCAAAGGAAATTTAATTATCCACAATATATCAATATCTAAATTCATTTTTATTTCAAATTTAGAAATATAAAATGCATTCCCATTCCTTTCCTCGTGTTTATTTGTAAAAAAAAATTCCTCTTCTCTAATGTGTGGATTTCTCTCTTATTGTCAAACATGGATCTGATCCTACTTCAAGTTCTATGTCTAGTAGATTTTCCAGACCAACAAAGAGGCTAAAGTCCTATGCCCAACCTTCAAGTTTCTAATAAATTACCAAGCTAATTTGCAATGATTATGGTAGATTCACCTTACTATTATTTGAAGATTAGTTCATATAGACTAATGCATGTGATTAGCTAGAATTCTTCTCCAAATTTGATTTAGAACCCATTACTAACAACCTTGTTTCTCTAGACAGAGGTAGGAAGGAAACCAATGACATGATGTGATTTCCAAAACTTTACTTCATATTTTTCCAATCTAGCCAAGCAATCATAATCACAAATTTCAACATTTAAATAGGAGAATAATTTCTGCAAGCATTTAGTACTTGAAATCCATATTATAAAATAACCCAGTCAAGAAAATACAAAAATTAGAAAAGCACTTTTCTAAAGCATGGAATTAGTTACAAATGTTGAAGGGTGTTCCCTTTTCCACCCAACCATAGGCACAATTTTTGTTGCTATAGTCCTCAACTGGCCACCCCTTGGCTAGATCATGATGCCATGAGAGAGAATCTCTTCTTTTGCTCGATAACAACAAGGGACAAAGGTTACTCTCCTTTTCCCACAGGAACGTGGCAGTCCAGTTTTCTATCCACCAAGCAAGGTATCCTACTGTGATTTCTCTCTCAATCACTCAAACTCTCTACAAATCCATTTCTCAGCTTGATTAGAAAACAATTCCCAACAGTTCATGCGCCCAAGATAGTTTGTCTTCTCAATTCTCTTTATAACTATAGACCTCACATGCTCTCCCTCTTCAAAAATGGTCACCATACCCATTCGTGTGGCTTCTCTCTATTTTCTAACAACTAGAGAAGTTTCTCACACTCCTCTCTACTCAAAAAATGGTTCCGAGATTCAAATAATTGTCTCCCCTCTTCTTTGTTCGCGCTTTTTCCTTGTCTCTTTCCTTCTTCAACACAATTACATGGGTCAATTTGTGGTTCAACCCATAATCTTCTAGACGGATACTTTTTTGCCCATGCTTTTGAGACAAGGGAGTTTCGTTACAAAACCCATTCCTTTTCATAAATGTGGGAAGATGATAGTTCAACTACCAACTTCCTCCATTAACTACAATTCTAGAAAAATGGGCAATCTGGATTTTTCTTGATTATTAAATTGGCAAGGGAAATTTCCTCATTGATTCCCTCTCATGGAATCATAAACTATGTAGGAAATCCCCTTCAATAGTTGTTCAACATTTTTCTTTTTACATTAATAGAGTAAATACTTTCATCATAACAACTTTGTTCGTAGTCTTTTAGCAAAATATAATTATGTTTACAATATGGGGGAAACATGGGTGTTACATAAAATATGACATAGATAATACTAGAATCATACACATGGAATCTGTTAAAGCTGTGAAGGCATGTTCAGTGGACTCATTCCAACCAAAGACATCCTTTTTAAGTAGAGAGATTAAGGGAGCAACAATTTTTCCATAATTGTTTATAAGCTTCCTATAGTATCCTATAAATCCTAAGTATCCAAGAAAATGATTTAGGGTTTTGGGATGGGGCCAATATTGCATGGCTACTATTTTCTCTCGTATCAACTTATATTTGCTCCAGACTTACAATGTGACTCAATTATTATGCCTTTGAATCCCCAAAAGCACATTTGGATCATTTTACAAATAGTTGGTGATCCTATAGGAGTTGTAGTGCTCTATCAATATGCTCTATGTGGTATTCCCATTTTTTGTTGTAGATTGGAGTATCATCAAAATATAGTGGCAAAAAATTACATAGGAATGGGTGAATTATTGTGTTCATGAGGCTCTAGAAGGTTGATCAAGCATTGGAAAGGACAACACGAATTACTAAAAACTCATAATGACCTTCATGTATATGAATAGTGATCTTGGAATGTTTTTCTCTTTCATCCTGGTCTTATGGTAGTTGAAACGAAGGTCAAGTTTAATGAAAAATGTGGCTCCTTGAAGTTCATACAAGAGCTCATCATTAACTAGGATAGGAAATTGTCATTTATGTTAAATTTATTGAGAGCCTAGAATATGGACACATGCACCAAGTACCTTCCTTCTTTAATACCATGACCACTCGTGATGAGTATGGCCTAATAATGGGATGTATCAATCCCACCTCCAACAATTCATGAATGATCTTTTCAATTTCATTTTTATGTGCAAAAGCGTGTCAATAAGGATACACATTAGGTGGTTAACTACTTGGAATGAGGGGAATACCATGGTCATTCTCCCCACATGAAGGTGGTAAACCTTGTGGCATTTCAAATACGTATTCATGCTTAGAGAGAACTAGATGTAAATCAAGGTGAATCTCTTATGGTGTGGTGTCGACTATTTGTATGTCATTGAACTATGCAATAACACCCAAGTGGTCTTTCTTCAACAACTTCTCCATATAGTGAGAGGTGATCATTC
>ML783637.1:589372-605741 GCA_009831015.1 Picea engelmannii | reverse complement strand
TATATATATATATATATATAATGTGATCACATAATAAGAATATTTAATATTATTATTTAATAGTATGTATACATTGTAATATAATGTTTTATTAATGTTCATTTAAATTAGATAGAACTAAAAAAAAATATTTCTTTATAGTGTATAGTTTTTTTTTCTTTTTATGAGGATAGTATCTAGGGTAAACTCTATATTCTTTAGGGCATATTGATCGTCTCTCAAACATAGGTGGTCAACTCCATGTGCCATGAAGAGATGCATCATGAGATGCTCATTTGTCGAAGACTTTTGGTTCTACATGGCATTTTTGGCCCCAACACTTCTTTTTGTAATTGGAATTTTCGCACCCCTGCGTAGGTCAATAATGTAATAGGTCTGCATGGATCATGTCTAGGTCAGTTACCTTGGGATCGGTTCACTGAGAGAGTTCCTTTCACTGAGGGTTTTTTATCCTCAGGTTATCAATTGGGCTTTTCAACCTTATTGATTTCCCTTGAGTTTTTCCCTCACACTTGCAATAATTCCTCCAAAGTGGTGAAAGGCGTTCCAGTGGGCTTATCTTCCGGTAACTATGGTTAGGAATCATTGTAAATGACCATGCAAGACATCTTAGAAAGTCTCGCAGAATTCCATCGAGTCTAGATTAGTTTTTTTTAATTAATTAATTTTTGATTAAATTTCTCTAAGTTTGGAGGTTTAATTATTTAATTAATTAATTATTTTTGAGCAAAAATTGTAAGAACTAGGTCCTCATACTTTTGATAGGGGTATTTGTGCTCAAAAGAAATGAAATGAGACCCCCTACATCCATGGACCAAGTTTCATTTCATTCGAACAACTTTTTCTATGAGTTTGCCCACCCAGAGTGTCAGTTAGTCAAAAACAACAATTTTAATTGCTAAAGTCCAAACATAGCAAGAATGTAACTTTGTAATAATGAGTTAAAAGGATGATAGAAGGTGGAAAAAGATAAGAGATATGACTCCTAGCCTAATCCTACCCATCCCAACCTTTCTTAACCTTTTCACACACCTCACCCACTCACCCCATTCAAAAAGTGATGCCCCTAGGGGAAGTTACGCCCCCCTAGCTAGCACAACATTGTAACTTGGTGTGGGATGTGTGGGGCCCCCCTCTCCCATGGGGTTTGTCTCCCTTTACCCCCCACTTCACCTCCTAGAGTGGATCCACTCCACTCCCCTCATTAATTGACTCTCATTCCCTTCCTTTCCCCCAAGTGGTGCGCCCTCCTTGAGGAGTTACCCCCCCCCCCACTTGGAAAATTCTAAAATATTTTTTTTAAAATTATTTAACCCTCTCCACTCACTTGGCACACATCCCCTAGCCTCCCACTACCCTTTTTGCTTGATCCCAAATTTTCCACACTCATCTACACCCTAGATCTTCTTCTCAAACCCTAGATGGTGCGCCCTACACTTGGGATATCCACTTGTGCTTGGTGGTGGACACTTGGAATTGATCCAAGAGGGGTGAGTTTGCCTCTCCAAGTATAAATAGATCCCTCTCCTCACTCCCAACTCAACATATCTTGAGCTATTGTTATGCTACTTGATTTTCCACTCTCTCTCTCTCTCTTCTTGTTCCATCTTCCATTCTTTGACTCTTAGGGTTTTGGAGCAAGTATTTCTCCAAGATATTTTCTTGAGTAATAATAAAGGAGAAACTTTGGAGGATTTTTGGAAGAGAAACAAGTACTTTTGTTCTTGCTACACATGAGGTAATTTTGTTTTGGTTTGATATGATGATGGCATAGGTAGATCTTGGGTAAAGTATTTTATTTGAGTAGATCTTACAAAGAGTATTCTTGTAGATCTGTATATGTTGATTAGCTAGATAGGGTGCAAGTATTTCATCTTATTAGCTTTATCATCCATATTATCTATTGTATGCATGTCATTTTGTTAGATCTTGCAGGTTTGGCTTCAAGGGTTTCATTGGTAATGCCTCAAGGAAGAGTCCTCCCTTGAAACACACACAAACTCCTCTTTTCTCTCTCATTTACTCATTCTCTTATTGCTGTTCATTCCATATATATTTCAGATAGCATTGACATAGTAGAATGGTCATTTAAATCTAAAATTTTCATCAAGTTTTTTTGTGAAAAAATTTTGCCCTAAAAAACAAAAGTTTTTCTTCACTTGTATTGTTGTGTGTAGCTTTTCCAACAAGCATAGCTTGTTGGTTTTTGCAGGTTTCAAATCTGGTTGAGGGGGTTTGGATGCCAAAAAATGTCCACACAACACTCAAGACCCTCCTACAAGTTGGTAGCTATTTCTCAACCTTCTATTTCAGGTTTTAGGGCTTCTTGTGCATAGATCTACTTCTTTTGCTGATTTTTTTGTGGCTCATTGGCTTGGGAGAAGGATTGGTATGACCTCCTCCCACGTGTGAGCCTAGGGTAGCTTAGGGCAAGTGAAAATATTATTTTCTTTAATATTTGAGCACTTCCTTTAGCTAGGATGTGGGGTTTGGTTGATGTTGGGCATCTTCCAAACCTAGGACGTGGGGTTAGTAGTCTATCTTGTAGAATTGCTTGCGTGTTTCTCTTTCTTGTTTTGCTTTCTCTCTTCTTCCAAGTATCTTCTAAGTTTAATGATTGCCTACCTTTTGGGAGAGGAATACCCCAAATAGTAAGGCTGGGGTTTTAATATGCGTTGTTGATCTTTTATGCTTAATTGGATTTAAATGTTCTAGATCTAGATCTCACATACTAATCCTTAGCTTAAGCCCTTGGGGCATAATCAACTTACTTGCATGCATAAGTTATTTTAAGATCTATCTCTTTTTACATGCTTAAATCCAACACACTAAATGCCTGATGCTTTAATGGTTTAGGGAATGGTTTTCCTTTTCATGCTATAACAATCTTAAGGCCATTTGCCAACACAGTTGAAGTTAATGCTTATTGGATAAGTTGGTAGTGTAGGCACATGCTTAAATCTTCATTTTCCTCTTCACACTTAATGATTTGAACTTGATGCTTCTAACAAACATAAGATAAGTGTGATAATCTTGTTTTCTTCTTGGCAAGTTATTCTTGCCCTTGTGATTTAGTCACTTTCATAGCAAGCTACATATCTAGTGCATGGTGGTGAACTAAATCTTTATTTTAGCTATCTTTCAATGATTTACATGTGTTAATGCTCTTCGTTTATAATCTTAAGTAACACACTTAATAAGCTGAAGTGAGTTTCGGCCTTGGCAATAAATCACCACTTTAAGGCATCTTAAAATCACTAAAACACTCTAAAATACACCTAAAAGTCTACCCAATTGATATACATACTTAATAGACTTAATAGGGCACTTTAAACCACCATCTTCACCATCTAAAATGGGGATTGAGGAGGGAAACGAAAGGTGATAGGCCGGGGACGGTCTCACGATGCGAAGGAACGTCCTTTCCATAAAAACTCAATCTTTTGGGCTGACCTGCGAAGCTAGGGTAGGCCTCATTGCCATACTTCTTGAGCATCCAACAGTCATTTGGCAATCGGGGGAGAATGTTTTTGGTGAAACACTTAGTAAGGGTAACTAAAACTTTACAATCTTAAGAAACCCTTAACTCATTAAGTAATAAAACCTTGGGTTTAATCATCTAATAATACTTTGTGGGTTAAACAAATAAAAGTGTTGAATATCTTGATCTTTGTGGAATACTTGTGCTTTAATCTCTAGATATTCTAAGTATCCTTGTGAATGTTGATGATGATAATGCTTTAATCTTCTTATATCCTGCACATATATTTAAAACGTGGTTAGCTTGCTACTTTGTACCATTGTATCTTAGCATTCTTTATTGTAAGTACTTGTATCTAGTATTCTTTAGGATTAATTATTCTTTTGTAAGTAACTTGTAATTATATTGTAACAAAACACCCTTTAACTTTAGTTGACCCCTTGCCCAACCTTATGCACTAGTCTTAGTTGACCTAGGAAAGGGTTTGCTTGACATACTAACCCTTGCATCTTGCATTGCTGCCTTAGCATCATAGGATAGACTCTCTCTAACCTTAAGAAATTAAAATCAACTCCTAGAACTTAACGCTAAATCTTATCTAGTAACTAGGGTCTACCCCCCTTGGCTTCCCTAGGAGTAAGCCTAGACGAAAGAGGTTCCGATCAAAGTGACAACGTGGGCTGTGAACCTAGCCATTATTTCTCCAAGGACACACTAAGTGAGCCGGACTTAGCTCACATTTGCAAGTGTGTATAAGGAAGGCAACATCTTAAGGATACTTATAAGATCTAGAGATTAAAGCACAAGTAATCCACAATGATCAAGATATTCAACACTTTTAGTTGTTTAACCCATAAAGTATTATTAGATGATTAAGCCCAAGGTTTGATTACTTAATGAGTTAATGGTTTCTTAAGATTGTAAATTTTTAGTTACCCTTACTAAGTGTTTCACCAAAAACCTCCTCCCCTAGTTGCCAAATGACTATTGGATGCTCAAGAAGTATGGCAACGAGGCCTACCCTAGGTTCGTAGGTCATCCCGAAAGATTGAGTTTTTATGGAAAGGACACTCCTTCACACCGTGAGACCGTCCCCAACCTATCACCTTTCGTTTCCCTCCTCAATCCCCATTTTAGATGGTGAAGATGATGGTTGGAAGTGCCCTATTAAGTCTATTAAGTATGTATATCAATTGTGTAGACTTTTAGGTGTATTTTAGAGTGTTTTAGTGATTTTAAGATGCCTTAAAGTGGTGATTTATTGCCAATGCCAAAACTCACTTCAGCTTATTAAGTGTGTTACTTAAGATTATAAATGAAGATCATTAACACATGTAAAGCATTGAAAGATAGCTGAAATAAATATTTAGTTCACCACCATGCACTAGATATGTAGCTTTCTATGAAAGAGACTAAATCACAAGGGCAAGAATAACTTGCCAAGAAGAAAACACGATTATCACACTTATCTTATGTTTGTTAGAAGCATCAAGTTCAAAGCATTAAGTGTGAAGAGGACAATGAAGACTTAAGCATGTGCATACACTACCAACTTATCCAATAAGCATTAACTTCAATTGAGTTGGAAAATGGCCTTAAGATTGTTATAGCATGAAAAGGAAAACCATTCACTAAACTATTAAAACATCAGGCATTTAGTGTGTTGGATTTAAGCATGTAAAAAGAGATAGATCTTAAAATAACTTATGCATGCAAGTAAGTTGATTATGCCCCAAGGGATTAAGATAAGGATTAGTATGTGAGATTTAGATCTAGAACATTTAAATCCAATTAAGCATAAAAGATCAACAACACATATTAAAACCCCAGCCTTACTATTTGGGGTATTCCTCTCGCAAAAGGTAGGCAATCATTAAACTTAGAAGATACTTGGAAGGAGAGAGAAAGCAAAGCAAGAAATACAAGCAAGAGAAACAAGCAAGCAATTCTACAAGATAGACTACTAACCCCACGCCCTAGGTTTGGAAGATGCCCAACATCAACCAAACCCCACGTCCTCGCTAAAGGAAGTGCTCAAAAATTAAAGAAAATAATATTTTCACTTGCCCTAAGATACCCTAGGCTCATAGATGGGAGGAGGTCATACCAATTCTTCTCCCAAGCCAACGAGCCACAAAAAAACAACAAATGAAGTAGATCTATGCACAAGAAGCCCTAAAACTTGAAATAGAAGGTTGAGAAATAGCTACCAACTTGTAGGAGGGTCTTGGAGTGTTATGTGACGTTTTTGGGTAGCCAAACCCTCTCAACCGGATCTGAAACCTGCAAAAACCAGAAAGCTATGCTTGCTGGAAAAACTACACACAACAATACAAGTGAAGAAAAACTTTTTCTTTCTAGGGCAAAAATTTTTCACAATTTTTTTTGACGAAAATTTTAGATTTAAATGACCATTCTACTATGTCAATTCTAGCTGAAATATATATGGAATGAACAACAATAAGAGAATGAGTAAATGAGAGAGAAAAAATGAGTTTGTGTGTGTTTCAAGGGAGGACTCTTCCTTGAGGCATTCCCAATGAAACCCTTGAAGCCAAACCTGCAAGATCTAACAAAATGACATGCATACAATAGATAATATGTATGATCAAGCTAATAAGATGAAATACTTGCACCCTATCTAGCTAACCAACATATATAGATCTACAAGAATACTCTTTGTAAGATCTACTCAAATAAAATACTTTACCCAAGATCTACATATGCCATCATCATATCAAACCAAAACAAGATTACCTCATGTGTAGCAAGAACAAAAGTACTTGTTTCTCTTCCAAAAATCCTCCCAAGTTTCTCCTTTATTATTACTCAAGAAAATATCTTGGAGAAATACTTGCTCCAAAACCCTAAGAGCCAAAGAATGGAAGATGGAACAAGAAGAGAGAGAGAGAGTGGAAAATCAAGTAGCATAACAATAGCTCAAGATATGGTGAGTTGGGAGTGAGGAGAGGGATGCATTTATACCTGGAGAGGAAAACTCACCCCCCTTGGATCAATTCCAAGTTTCCACCACCAAGCACAAGAGGAGATCCCAAGGGTAGGGTGCACCATCTAGGGTTTGAGAAGTAGATCTAGGGTGTAGATGAGTGTGGAAAAGTTGGGATCAAGCAAAAATGGTAGTGGGAGGCTAGGGGATGCATGCGAAGTGAGTGGAGAGGGTTAAATAATTAAAAAAAAATTATTTTAGAATTTTCCAAGTGTGGGGGGGGGTAACTCCTCAAGGAGGGTGCACCACTTGGGGGAAAGGAAGGGAATGAGAGTCAATTAATGAGGGGAGTGGAGTGGATCCACTCTAGGAGGTGATGTGGGGGGTAAAGGGAGACAAACCGCATGGGAGAGGCCCCCCCCACACATCCCACACCAAGTTACAACGTTGTGCTAGCTAGGGGGGCGTAACTTCCCCTAGGGGGCACCACTTTTTGAGTGGGGTGAGTGGGTGAGGTGTGTGAAAAGGTTAAGAAAGGTTGGGATGGGTAGGATTAGGCTAGGAGTCATATCTCTTATCTTTTTCCACCTTCTATCATCCTTTTAACTCATTATTACAAAGTTACATTCTTGCTATGTTTGGACTTTAGTAATTACAATTGTTGTTTTTGACTGACTGACACTCTGGGTGGTCAAACTCATAGAAAACGTTGTCCGATTGAGCTGAAACTTGGTCCATGGATGTAGGGGGTCTCATTCCATTTATTTTGAGAACAAATACCCCTATCAAAAGTTCGAGGACCTAGTTTTTACAATTTTTGCTCAAAAATAATTAATTAATTAAATAATTAAACCTCCAAACTTACGGAAATTTAATTAAAAATTAATTAATTAAAAAAAACTAATCTAGACTCGATGGAATTCTGTGAGAATTTCTAATATGTATTTCATGGTCATTCACAATGATTCCTAACCATAGTTACTAGAAGATAAGCCCATTGGAACACCTTTCACCACTTTGGAGGAATTATTGCAAGTGTGAGGGAAAAACTTAAGGGAAATCAATAAGGCTGAAAAGCCCAATTGATAAAATGAGGATAAAAAACCCTCGGTGAAAGGAACTCTCCCAGTGAACCGATCCCAAGGTAACTGACCTAGACATGATCCATGCAGACCTATTACATTATTGACCCACGCAGGGGTGCGGAAATTCCAGTTACAAAAAGAAGTGCTGGGGTTAAAAATGCCCTGTAGAACCAAAAGTCTTCGAAAAATGAGCATCTGATGATGCATCTCTTCATGGAACATGGAATCGACCACCTATGTTGGAGACGTGGTCAACATCTTGCTTCAAATGGGGATGTGTGTTTGATCTTCTCACATGAGACAGAGAGTATACGAGAATCCAGCACCTACAAAACAGAGTGCTCACCAATAACCAACATAATAATACATATATACATAATGAAACAAATGAATTTTATATACAACATTTATGAAATGAAATAACTAAATCACAACATCATTAATTTACAACAAATGAAATCTATGGTACAAAAAAATTCTAAGTACATATTTTCATAATGAATGAAATAATACAAAATTAAAATACAAGGAGAAGGGTTAGAGATACATTACAGAGGGTGTCCCTTTGGACACCAAGTTTCCCCTCATATGAAGAAGATCTTAAGTTGCTTCCCATTCCATGGAATGCTGATGGGCTCACCATTTAAATGCCTGAGATGAAAAGAATTCGGCCCGGTTATCTCTCTAATCAAATATGGCCCTAACCATAAGCCGTCGAATTTTCCGTGCTTTCCAGGTTTCTCTTTGCTTTTATCCCATAACAAAATTGTATCCCCAACTACGAAATCCCTCTATTTGGATGACCTGTCGAAATCCTTCTTTACTTTACTCTAATTTCTGCAATTCTGATCATAAGCACTTCGTCTGATTTCATCTAACTCAATGATCTGATTGACCATGTTCTGAACTGCATCCTGCTCTGTGGAAACATACTCAACTGATCCATAAGTAGGAATTCTAAGGTGCACTGGCAACCTAGCCTCCAATATATACACTAACTCAAAATGACTCTTTCCAGTTGTTGCTTTCTTTGTTATCCCATTAGGCCATATTGCATGTTTGATTTTACTATCCCAAAATCTTTTATTTTCACCGACTATCTTTTTAACTATGGTCATTAAGTTTTTATTACTTGACTCTACTTGACCATTTCCTTGGGGGTAGTAATCTGAAGCATGTGATAAGATAATACCATACTTGAAACAAAAGGAATACATCTCTACTGAACAAAATGCCTTGGCATTATCTGTCACTATCTTCGATGGGACCATGAATCTAGTTATTATTCTGTCTTCTAGGAAATCCATCACCACCTTTTCAGTTGCTGTGGTAACCCATGAATAACCATTACTCGAATTATCATTAAACTTCTCGATGAAGTCCAAAACTCACTGCTGAAAAGGTGCTTCAACCACCACTGGTTGCAAAGGGAGTGCTGCTAACTTCTGCTTTCCTGTGAAAAGTTGACATGGCTCACATTTCTGAACAAACTGATGAACATCTGAAAATATCGTGGGTAGTAGTTTTATCAACAAAATGTCCACCACAAAACCCTCTATGGAATTCATCCATTAGTTTATTTGACTCAACGTCATCCACACATCTAAGGATAATTCCATCAAGATTCTTCCATCCTAATCCATCTCTAGTAAGAACACACTTAGAAGATTTTAACCTTAAAGCCCATTTCTTGTGTCCCACTAGATGACTTGGACAAGTTAGATTCTTAATATAAAAGATGATGTTTGTATACCAATCCACTTGCTCAAGCTTCAATAAGTTAGGATGCCATTCTTCATTATTAATTTGGTAAACCATATCCAAGGCCTTCTCATTACTTTCTGTCAACATTTTAGCTAGGCCTTGACCCTTAATCAATTTTGTAGGTTTGATCTCCAAATCATACTCTTGGATCTTAGCAATCCATCTACCCCTTGAGCTTAATCCTTCCACCTGAGATAAAACATATTTAATCGCAGAACTAGGAACATAACCAATCACCTTGGAATATCCAATGAAGACTCTGAAATGTTTGAGTGATTTGACTAAGGCACAAGCCTATTTCTCAAACATGGGATACTTTAATTCTGAATTTTTCAAGGCCTTGATCATATATGCAATGGGTTTCTCATGGCCTTGATCATTTTTCTGAAGCAACACACCAACAATAGTGTCTTCAGAAGCAAAAGATAAAATATGAAAATCCTTGTTGTAGTCAGGGGTAACAAGGACATGAGCTTCACATATGGCAGTATTTATACTTTCAAAAGCTCGCTTACTTTCATCATTCCATTCAAATTTTACATCCTTCTTGAGTAGCGTATATATAGGTTTCACGATCTTAGCATAGTTGGGAATGAACCTATGGACAAAATTGGTTTTTCCTAAGAAGGATTGGAGAGATTTCTTTGACATAAGCAAAGGTACTTTACTAATGGATTCAACTCTCTCTGGGTCCAACTTGACCCCATATTTTGTAATTATGTGGCCCAATAATTTACCTTCAGTCACCCCAAAGACTGACTTAGCAGGATTTAGAGAAATTCCAAATTCTCTACATCTGTCCAAAACTTGCCTAAGATGGTTCATGTGAGTTTTCCCATCCTTAGAAAAGACTGTCAAATCATCTTGCTATATTTCAATCAATTTACCAATCAACCCCCAAAAATCATATTCCATAGCTTGCTGAAAAGTAGCTCCAACATTTGATAAACCAAATGGCATTCTGAGATATTCAAAGGTTCCCCATGGACTAGTAAAAGTTGTCTTATGCCTATCCTCTGCTTTAAGTCTGATCTGATTATAACCCGAGAAACCATCAAGCATGGAAATCATTCCTGATCCTGTAACTCGTTGAAGTAAAGTTTCCATCTTGGGAAGGGGGTAGTGGTTTTTTGTGCAAGCAATGTCCAAATTTCTGAAGTCAATACATATCCAGATTTTTCCATTCTTCTTCCTAGCAACAACCAAGTTTGAACACCATGAAGAATGTCTAGTCTGAGCGATAATGCCTGCTTCTAACATTTTCTGTAACACATGTTGGACCAAAGGAGCTAACTTGGGGTTTAACTGTCTCAACTTCTGTCTAAAGGGATTAGTTTTTTCCCTGAGAAGAATCACATGCTGAATCACATCCTCCCTGTAGAATTTGAGCTCATCATAACTGAAAGCCAAGACATCCCTATATTCTTTTAATAACTCGACAATTTCAATCCTTTCTTCTATAGGGGTAGTCTTGCCTATATTTACCATCCTAGGCTCTTCATTTGTTCCAATATTAATCTCCAAGTGGTCACATAGCTTTTTCTTTGAGTCTTCATTTTGTTTGTGACCATCTTGTCTATCAAAGTCCCTTTCTAAGGACACAACTTGCCTGGGGGGTGATTTTATTTTATCATCATTTCCTGTATAATTACAACCCTCCTTTTTAATGCTGATGTTCAAATATGAAAACTCATGCATGTGAGTCAAAAATTTAATCACTTGTTTGTCATCATCAAAAACCTACCAATGATCCACATTATTAGGAACTGAGGGCCGAAAAATTACTTCCACCGAAATATTCTCATCAATCAAACCATCTGGAAATTAAAGTGTGGAAGCAGCTACTACAAGCTCATTTTCCTTTGAATTATGTTCTCTAGGAATAACAATTAAGTTGAAAGCATCTAGATCATTGATTAAGTCCCAAATTGCATTCCTATACCTTTTCAATCTTTTCAACTTGCAAGAAAATTTATTCTTTAATTGTTGTATGACCAAGTCTGAATCCCCTTTAATATTTAGACATTTCACACCTTTATCCTTGCAAAGTTCCAAACCAAGGAGCAAAGCCTCATACTCAACCACATTGTTGGTTGCATCAAACTCCAATCTATAAGCAAATTTCAACACTTCACCATTTGGAGTTTGAAGCACAATTCTATCACCTTTTCCTTCTCTAGAAAAAGCACCATCAAAATTCAAGTACCACACTTTGTCTAATTCATTATCTTGAACTGTTTCTTCAAAAGGCACAATAGAATTAGGCAAGATGGCATAGTTACCAAGATCCTCATCAATCCATTTTAACTCATTTTTGGGATTTTTGGAATCTTCAACATGATACTTTCTATACACTTCCCTATTCAACTTAAAAGTGTTTCCATATGGGGTAGGGAGAGTAGCATAAGATAGATCCATTTGTAGATTACCACCCAAATCTGCAGCTACCTTTCTATTCAACAACATTCCCCAAACATTCGGAACATCAATCACCACAATATCCATCTCAAACATGATATCCGGAAATACTAATAAGTGTACTTGCAAACCTTTAATCAATCCATGCACTTTAATCGTTTGACTATCCAAGGCACAAATGCTATGGTAAGGTATTGATATTCTTAATTTTAACTTTTCCATCACCTTCTTAGTAATAACATTAGAGATTGCCCCCAAATCTAGCATGCAATTGTGTAAAACTTTGTCATTCACAAGTAGAGAAAGGTAGAAAGGCAAATTCTTTACATTTTTCCTATCCCAATTCTGTAGAATTACTGGTGCGTCCTAGTAAGCCACGACTGGTTGTTTCTCTACAACACTTTTAGGAGGCTCATCTATGGATTTAAGTAGCTTCTCCCTTTGTGAAGGGATCTTTATAATTTCTAACACTGGAACTAACATCTTTGCATTACTCAACCAACCACCTAAGTCAATATTTAAGTCTGCATTAATAGGCACATTAGACTCAGAGGAAGATACCTTGGGAACACTAGTTTGATGTTTATCTTGACCTTTATTTTCATTCCTTTGGTATGTAATACCTCTATATTTAGCCATTTCTGCAACCTGTTGGGGTGTGGGCTTGGGCCTATACTTTTGTGTAGATTTATCAACATTACCATTCATGAAGTTTCCACTACTTCCATCAAAAACCGTCCAATCATACATACCACCGTAGTATCTTTCACCACACATATTTACTTGTTCATTTCCTTGGTTTCCATAATCATTTTCACATTCTTCAAGGAAAACTAGACAAGTTGATTCCTCATGAAACTCACCACAAGGCCTATAATAAGGTATGGAGCGATGTTCTACCAAGTTGGTGGATTCAAAAGGATTAGGTGTCCTTTGATCATTTTGAGGAGGTATTCTTGGCCACTTATCATTTGGCTTGTGTTGTTGTTTATTATTTTGGGACCTCTCCATTGTGATCAACCTATTTTGCAAAGCATTGATTTGATTGGCATGGTTTACTTCCATTTTCTTAATTAACTAAGTCAATTCTTTAATATTATTACTTGATGATCCTTGACCCTCATACTTCTTCTTTTTTTCATCATTAACCTTTGAAGAAGAACCTCTATTGAAACCATGAATATTGGACTTCCTAGCCTCAAGCATATTCTGCTCAATTCTTATAGCTGTAGATTGTGCTGCTTCCAAAGTTTGAGGATCCTTATCCCTCAAAGCATACCTCATTTCTCATTCAATTTCCTCAATATAATAAATCAAGATTGCAAGATCTGAAGGCTTGACATCATTATGAAGGATTTTCACCACATTATTAAACTTAGTGTTAAATTCTAACACCGTTTCATTTTCTTTCTTATGGCTAGTGGTAAGAGCAGCAAGCTGAAATCTATGTTCCTTTTGATCACCCCATCTCTTCTTAAATTCATCCAATATTGAATTAAGAGTGTTAAATTTGTTTGTAGAAAAATATGTAAACCAATCGACAACATCTCCTTCTAACGAATACACAAACAAGGTCATCTTTACATCTTCTTCCTTATGACCTCTACAATACTTCTCCACACACCTGTGAAAACTTGAGATGTGAGAGTTGGCAGTTATATCATTGTTCCCATGGAAGATAGGCAACTTGTCAATGGTTTTTTCGAGAACATCATGAGGGGCACCTTGGATTGCTGCAAAGTTCAAAGGAATAAAAAAGGTAGTCATTGTAGCGTTAAGATTATTAGTGGGATTATTAACAGTTGGTTGATTATTAGTTTGGAACAAGAATTGGATATCAATGAGTGCTTCTTCCCCAAGACTTTCAGGTAATCTCCTAGGAGCAAGGCGGTTTAGTTTCCTCCTATAAACCTTTTCGGGTTCGGGAAAAGAATAAACCACTCCTTGTCAAGTGCTCCTAGTAGTATACTTGCTAGATTTTTTCAATGGAGTCGCCACTTGGAAAGGAATCACACAAAGATAACCAAAGCAAGTTCAAAGAATTTTAGGGACTAATTTTTTTTTATTGTTTAGCTCTCAAAAAATTAAGTTAAGTTGTTTTGACCAAGGATAAATGACTTGTACCCAACAATGATGCCAAATATGTTGCCGTCCTTATACACACTTGCAAACATGAGCTAATTCCAACTCACTTAGTGTGTCCTTGGAGGCATAATTCCTAGGGTCTACCCCCCTTGGCTTCCCTAGGAGTAAGCCTAGATGGAAGAGGTTTCGGTCAAAGTGACAACGTGGGCTGTGAACCTAGGCATTATGCCTCCAAGGACACACTAAGTGATCCGGACTTAGCTCACGTTTGTAAGTGTGTATAAGGATGACAACAGGGCATAAGGATAACTAAAAAATAGGGCTTAAAGTGTTATAGCACAAAATGCCACACCTATGCATTTGTGCGATGGCCCAACCCTTTCCTAATGCTTTCTATAACTTTCCCTAAAATAACTCTCAAAAATCATTTAAAAAACATGCCCTAAGAGCATATATGCGGGTTTTCCTAGTGAAACACATGGACATCCATGAATTTCCTCACTCAGGCCCGTGAATGCCCTCAAATTTGGTGAAAAATAAAATAATCACGTGTTTTCGGGCGAGTTGTTTCGGTTGGGATCGTTTCCCAATGACCCTTTCCCATACACAATGGAATGAAACTCCCTAAACTTCTTTGGGAATATATAAAATAGCCATGGAAGGCTAATGAGAGGATAATTCTCTTGGTGCAAAGTTATGCTGCCAACATCTAGCAAGCCTCCCTTCCCTATAATTCTATGAGAAACATCCCCTTTAGTCTGGAAACTCCTTTTCCAGAGCTTCTTTCTCATTTTATGTGGATATAGGGTGTCTCCTTATCCATATATGAGTCATTGAAGGAAGATTAGATCGGTTGAGTTGATGCTTGAGGATTTTTGGAGGAACCTGGATAGTTGGCTTCAAGATGGTGCCTAAGGATGGACAAGGTTGTAACTTACCTTTTCCACTTGTTGATAATAAAAGAGATTTTTTCCCTCATATTTTTTCTCCAATGTATGTTTATCTTTATGCTTACTTTGAATATGACATATAACATGCAAATTATTTTGATTGCATAACTACTTTCGTCTTATCCCTTGTTTTGTATCTATCTTGCAGGTTGATTCCAACAGAAGATCAAGATCTCTTCGACAAATTGGAGCGAAGATCGACATCAAATAGGATAACAAGAAGCACTTTATTTTCTCCTCTCTATCCCTACTTTCTCCTAATTTAAGTAGTTATTTTCTTTCGTTTTTGTGTGCTTGTCATTAAGGGGAATTTGTTGTCTCTTTCACTTAGTCTTGCTCTATTGTAATCACGACCCAATATCATATGGGGAAGCATCCCTTAATCATAAATCCATTAAAACAATATACTCATTATGAGCTTGACATGTCACTTACAGGATTAGATTCTAGGTGGGAAGGACAACACTCCATCCCATAACCATTTGGACTAGACCTAATTGACTTAGACTACATAGTTGATAGGAAGATTAAATTTCATTTTAAAAACATTTGTAATGCCATTGATATTTGTTATGTGTTAAACCATGAAAATCAAAGTGAAGTTGGTAAATTTTATCGTAGAAGCAACATAATATTTGAACCTAAGGGCTCAACTGGTTATCATGAATGTTTCTCGACATTTGTATAGTTCTATGTCGGTAGGTGGCCGCATCAAATCACCTTAGGTGGGACACGTTAGTCTATGTTTTGATCCATCCATGAATGTATGGAATTATTTGTTGGGTTTCTCTACAAGAATATTTGTCTTCACCATCATCATCATTAATAAATATATTTCAATACATTTATAATATAATGTTAGCATTATCATTACAATTTGTTAATTTGTGTAGGTATTTATTGAATTTATGTCCCCAAGGTATTCCTACATTAACTATTCCAATACCTTCAATATTTTTTTAAATTATTCTCCTTAGTGAATTTTTGTAAACCCTTGGAATATGAAACATTGTATTTGGAATTTCAATAGTTAGGGTAGTTAGAAGGCCAAAATCCAAGGATCAAAAGTATAATATGAACTTTATGAAGGAACACAGGGCCCTTGGCTCTTGGATAACAATATTATATAGTTCTAGTTTGTGTAGAATCCATATGACATGATTTCTTTGTGAATGTAATGAGGCCTAAGAGCATTGACCATTGATTGAATAAAGTTGTAGATATTTTTGTTGAAAGTATTTTCTATAGTTTTTAATGTGAGAACAAACTGACTACTACATTTGGGCTCAAAATTTGACATGAAATCAACATTCAAATTACCAAATAAGCGTTGAACGTGACTATATGGAATGTTGAATCGATGTTGAGATTTTGGTGTCACAAATTTGATGTTTGGAACATTGAATACACATTGAATAACTAACCATAACCACATTAAATGTTTTCATTTCATGCCCATTATTCATCAGTTAAACAACACTATTTCAACATTAGGTTGATGTTGTTGGATCATGTTGTCATTGATGCCAATGGTTTGTCATTGATGCCAATGGTTTGATTACTTGGGAGATTGTTGGATCATATGTCATTGATGTAAATGGTTTGGTTTGATTGATGTCATTGGTTGATGTCAAGTAAT
>ML783637.1:562200-575553 GCA_009831015.1 Picea engelmannii | reverse complement strand
ATTCTCCATATTGAAGGGGAAAATAATAATACAACGAATCATATTTCTCGATCATGCCTTTTGAAGGAGTTGGTTTCTCTTGCATCGAAGACTTTACATCCTCTACTTGCCATTATTCATGGAATGATGTCGATGGTGCCAAAATATGATCTTTGTTCTACAACTTCATTTCCAACTCATGAAAAATACCTCTATGGAATTCCTCATGACATATCAGTTGATCTTGCAATTTATGCTTCTCCACGAGAGATTGTAGTTGCATCCTTAATTCAAAAATCTCCTTCTAAATATGTCATTTAATGTTCTTCTGGAGCCTTAAATTCATGAGATATTTACTCATTTTTTCATCTCAACAAGAGTCTTCAAAACCTTCACCAACTTAAGTCTTGTTCCTCGTCACATCAATAACTTGCAAATGCAAAAATTGGCTCTGATACCACTTTATTCGAAAATCATTAGATACCAATTTAATCTTTAAAAACCCATTTAAGCATCTAACTTGATTTAGAATCATTCTTGATAGTGTTGAGGTGATTTGCATAACACATGATAATGTGCTTATTATACAAAACCTTATAAAATGATGAATAAATTGAAGAATAATGAGATAACACATCATAAAATAAAAGAACTCAAGTTATACAATATTGATAACGTAATTTTACTTCTTCTTCAAAAATTCCCCTTCAACCAGTAATATTGCTCCTCATAATTTCAAATGTCAAATTACATTACAACATGGACATACAAAGCCAATTTGAAGGAATCTCTTCAATTCCAGTGTTCAAACTCAAATATAGATTTTACCATTGAATTCCTTGTGAAATTCTGAGAAAAATGAGTATAAAGTCGACCTATATGTTGAACGGGCTCAATTTCACCTTCATTAATGGAAATATGGACTAAGACTTTTATAGACAACATCTTAGCACATAAATAATATGACCATCGTACTCCTCTCAAGAAAATGAGAAAAATGAGTATAAATAAGACTATGTTTGGACAAAATACCTCATGGCATGTAAATCTATGTAACACCAAAACTTAGGCAATATTTGGCACAAAAATTGATGCATTGTCTCTACTGTACCTTATCCTTGAGATTTGTGCCACCTCGGGATATGTGTCTTCCTTGGAACATGTGCAAACCTTGTTCCATGTGCCCATAAATAGGTCACGGTCGCAACCTCCATGTGAAAACTTGGGCAACTTAACTCTAAATTTGGTGGGAATCCTTGTAACATAAGGAACCAATGGCGCATTGGTTAGGGCATTGGAATATTATGCAGTAGGTTGGGGGATGAATCGCCACTAACTGTCGGTTGTTGTTTTTTGTTTTGTTATATTGGTAGAATATAGTTATATGAGATGAAATATAGTTATATGTGATGAAATATATGGTATAACCCCCTTCACAAATATAGGTTATAGGTTTTAGATAAACCATGTGATTGCATATAATATGGGTCAAGGGATTATCCCTTGGCCCCTTTTCCCACCCATTTAAACACTTATCAAAGTTTAAATAGATTTGTCTCCATATAGGGTTAAGTCTCATGTGTATGGTGTAATGGTAAGTTTGTTTGCATAAGGTTATGGGAGGTCACGGGTTCAATATTCCAAACTCCCAATAAAATTTTAAATGAATTTATCCATAAATGTCCAATGGGAGACTTCCATGTGGCATCCTATCATTGGTATTTCATTTTCATGTGTCAACACAAAATTGGTCCACCTGTGCCATTCATATTCCAAGTCACCTTGCCCAGTCGGGCATAGAGTTTTCCACGTGGCACCTTCGAGTGTTGCGACGTCAGCACCATACGGCCTGTAAGGTCATGTCACATGTCACCATTTCAGTGGTGACTTATGTCACCTTTGACCCTTTTGAATTTTGACTTTTTCCTAGTTTGACCTGAACGTTTTTTGATCATAACTTTTTCATATGAACTCCATTTGAGGCAATTTTTGTGTTGTTGGAAAGCTATCATCGAGCTCTCCACAATGACAAAGTTTCTGAGAGCATTTGAGATGGTCAAATATTGAGATTTTATGGATCCTCTTGGATCTATATGAGCATTCCTGGATCCTCTTGGATCAATTGATCTCTCTCGATCCTCATTTTTTTGAGATAATATAAGACTTTTTTTTGTATGTCAAAGAACTATAATTTAAATTGGGTGAATGCGGAAATAACTACTAGAAGAAGGATGGAAAAACTCATCAATTTGGTCCTGATGAACCTGAGAACACCATCTGATGTGTTTGTGTTGAATTTATGCACCAATTGGAAAGCACACAAGGAACATGGTAAGGATTACACCTTTGAAGGTTTCGATGGGCTTTTGATTATTGATTAGCACATATTATTTGAAGAAGGAAGTCTTGGTGGCAAGCACCAGGACCACTTGCTCAAGGGAAAGGGAAAGATGAATCCCATGGATAGAGTACAACTTGATGCCTCTACATAAAACCTAGATACCATTACCATAAATCTTAGAGACACATAGATGCACCTCAACAAAGTTGGAAGAAGAAAACATGCCAGTATTGTGGATCACTCGACATGCAGAGAAAACCTACTTTAAGAAGTGAGACTATTTAGAGGAGAAGGCTAAACACCTTGAAGGAGATGTGTCTATTGTATGTCAACCTGCTAATAATTTCACCTTCCAAGTCAAAACTTATCAATCCTTGTTGTCTCATTCTATGCAGAAAAAATGGGTAATCAAATTTGAGTGCACACACCACATGGATAAGGATGCATGTTGGCCCTCGACCAAGTTTTTGGAGAACGTTGGTCGTGTTTGAACATTTTTGGGACTTCGATAGGCTGGTCGAAGATGGAACACCCAAGTGAAGTGGAGATCACGAGATCTCTCCCTTTTTGCGGGATTTTTGGGATTTAGGGTTTATGTAAACAGGTATGGGATGTTGGCCCATGGGTTCACCCATGCTGAGGCCCCTTTTTATAATGTATAAATAAGTAGCTAGGAGATGTAAGAAGTAGACCTTGAGAGTTGATAGCTCAATGCTAATGTTAGTTATGTGCAAGAAGATGTGTTAAGTCTTGCAGAGATAGGTGCAAACTTTTTGTAAGTGATTTTTCACAGACTATGTAATGTCTTATGCTTTGATCTGACTCGAGGAAGGAGGATTTGGCAAGGTGCGCGCAGATCACTTGTCCTATGCGGAGTTGGCTTTGTGTCTTGGTGATTGTAAGGAGATTGAAGAGACTAATAAATAAGAGAAGAATATTTGGTGGACGTAGCCCCACACTGGGGTGAACCATGTATATCCTGTGTTGATGTGCTTTGTGCAATGTTGTTTATGGTGTTTATGTACTTATTTGCTTGATCTAGATGCACGATAGGGTTTGACATGCGATGTGAATAAGATTTAAATACTAATGAATGTTAATTTCTAAGTTCTCTGTTAAGTATTGTGATCATAGATCTGTGTCCCAGCTAGGTTGCAGACACTTGAGTCCTGCAACCCCCCCTGCCTCTACCTCTGGTGAGACTTCATCTGCTTCGCAGGTGTTGTTGAAAGGGCTGGTAGTTAGGGTTTTGTTGGTGCGTTGTTGAAGTGTTTCACCCTGGGTATGCCCCTGTGCCAACAATGCCTCCTTGTTCACATGGATAGATGAAGCTAAGGAGAGTAAAATCTATGTTGTTGATGATTTTTCTTTGGATTGTTTTTATCAGTGTGATGTTGCTTGTTGACATGGGAAGATTGTTGAAATCTATCATGTGCCAAACATCGGTGCCAATCTATTTTCTATTGCTTAGTTAACATATATAGGTAAGATTGTGGAATTTTGGTTAGATTGGTTCTATGTTTATGATTTGAATAAAGGGAATTTGATTGTCATTGGAGGACTTCTCGACTTGATGGATAGCTTGTACAAATTTCATGATATGAATTGAATTAACACTGAACTGACTACACTTGTTTCTCACACCAACGAGATAATTTGAATTTGGCATGAGCGAATCATACATCTTAATTTCTTAATTCTACAGGAACTGGCAACTTAGAACAAAGTTGCTATTTTTCCCAAGGTGTTTCCCCATGAAGGATTTTGTTAGGGCTGTGTGCTTAGGAAGCATCATCAGGTAGAATTTGAATCTAGAAAAGTGTGGTGAGCATAGAACCTACTAGATATGGTTCACAGTGATGTTTTTTACATCAATCTACCTTCATTGGTAGGTGCAAGGTCTATTTTGACTTTTAATGATGATTTATCTCATTTCACATGGGTATTTTTCTTGAAGAACAAAAAACTTGTCTTTGAAAAGTTCAAGGAGTTCTAGGCCTTTGCTAAAAATCAATTTGGCCGACCCATCAAGTAATTGAGATCCGAAAATGGTGGTGAGTATGTAAATTGACCTTTTGAAGAATACATGCTTCGATCTAGTATTGAATGGAAGTAGTTAGTTCCTCACACTCCTCATCAAAATGGCGTTATCGAATGAAAGAATCATATGTTATTTGAAATGGTTAGATGTATTTTATAGGATAAATATATGCCTCCTCGCTTCTAGGCTAAATAAATATACTTTGAAAATTATCTACTCAATTGCATCTCGACTAGAGTTGTTCCATCCATGACTCCAATCGAGTGATGCTATGAAAATAAGCCTTCATTTTACCACCTTTGTGTGTTTGGATGTGTTTCTTGGGCTCACATTATTGATGATTTCGTAAAGAATTCATATGAAAAGAATCATTCTTGCATCATGATGGGATACTCTGAATAGTCAAAATCCTATCAATTGTTTGATCATGTCAAAGAAAAAATCATTGTTAGATGAAATGTATGGTTTGATGAGAATTCTTATGGCATTGAGATATCGAATGCCTCCTCTAGATTGTTGCAATATGATCCTTTTGATTTTGTCTCCGACACTAGATATATTTTTCCATACTTTAGGCCTTCAACTGGACAATCAAACTTTCTTCCTATTTTGACTAGACACTCAACCTATGAGTTGACTAGTCTAATGTCCTTTGTTTCGACTAATCTGCCAACTGAAAATTCTCTGACTTTTGATTGACCTAAAAAAGTGAAACATGTGTTGGATTACTATGGTCTAACCCAAGTTCTAAGTACAATATTACCAACAAACCCTTCTACCATCGGCCCTTCTGGATACCAAAAGGAAACACAACACACAAGGTGCACTGCGTAGTCTCACCCGAGATGGATTCTATGGGTGGCCGTAGGACTCAAATGTATGCAACTTGGGGATGGGATCTATTTCTCTTAGATCCATTTAACGTACTCATTGTTAACCTTCAAACCATCATTAGAAATTACTATAGACCACTATCACTACTATTCTAATAGGATGTTATTAATCATTCTAGTTGCATTTGATCATAAACAAGTATTCATCTACTATAAAACCATATTCTGATCCATTTACCAACTATAACATTCCTTTACTTAGTGTCGTTCTGCAGGTTATATTAGCTTATTCCTACTGCACAATGTGCATTCCTTTAACAAGCAATATATTCATCATAAGAACTCAGTAGTGTAAATGCAATCATAAAATCTGCATACAGTCACATAAAACATAGATATACTATGGTTCACTCACCCTTGGGGCTAAATCCACAATGATTTGTTTCTTCTGTAAAATCTAGTGTTGTGCACTATATAATTATTTTTCCATTACATACGATCTCCATAGATCACAATAGTTCTCACAACACTGAGAACTTTTCACTCGTGCACTATCAAACTGTATACAAAACTCGGACAAAGCCCTTACAAAAACCCTAATCCTAAGTGGATTAGGTTTGTCCACTTTCTCCTTGAATTAATATCGTCTAGTCCTCGATCCAACCGTTGCTCCAAGTTGGTGCTTGTCCACTTTACAACTGCTTCGCAGTAGTTTTTCCACTTTCTGACTTATTTTCTCGGTGCTTCTTTTTCCTCTTTTTCTGGCGCTGTTTTTTCCTCTTTTTTCGACGCTTCTTTTCCTCTAATTCTAGTGCGCTCCCCTATTTTCCATCATTTCTTTAATTCCTTCAAAACTTCTTCAATTCTTCCAAAAATTGGCCTTTGCCAATAGGCCTCCAAAACTGACATCATGACTTGTCCCGAGTCACTCACAGACTCCAACATCTTTTACTACCTATGCGAGTGCTTCATACATCTTTGTTATTCGATGGAATTGTTATTGAGCCTAGATACTCTTCTTTTTCATGGCTTCTACCACCTGTGTGGTGACTGGAGGTCTAAATATCTCTCCCCCCTCCAAGACTATATTCTATATGCTCAATTTCACTGCATCGATCTCCATGACCAGTTGCTCCACCTTATCCTGCAAGGGCTCCAATTGAGCCTGTCTTGCAATCTTTTGCACCTGCACCTCTTTTTCCTTTGCCTATAGGCTCTTGATTTCTTCGAAAATATTGATCTTCTCTGGAAGTGACATTGTCTTTTGTCGTTGCTTTACATCTTCCATTGCTACATGCAATTTTTCTTCCTTCCCTTGCATCTCTTGTAGGCTCCTATCCTCTAAGAGTTATATCCATAGTTGGGTGCTCCTTTCCTACAGTTCTGTCATTCTATGTATATTATTCATGATGTTCTTTGTAGATGTTGTTGCATCCTACTCTCTTTGTGCTATGAATTCTGGAGGAGTAGTATGTACTGCATGCTCCTCCAACTCTTTGATTTGGTATTTATATTGTTCCAAATCCTGCGCTATTTTCCTCATCTTCTCTTCCAAAGATGCTTCCTCTTATTCTATGCCATATGAGATGGCTTGAAATACTACATTTATCTATTTGTCCATCTCATCCAATTTTTGTTGCACTATTTTATTTGTTTTCCTTTCTTGGCTAACTACCTGCTTCAGTGAGGTGTTGTCTTCTTGCGCTAACTGTAAGTTCGTCGCATCATACCTTTCCCTAGACTGAATCTCCCGAGCGATGTTAACTTGTAATTTATACAACACCTTTGTTGGAATCTTGGGAAAAGACAAGTCCAATGTCTCAATGTATTTTAAAGGCTTCTGTGTTGTCTCCTCATCAATAAACAACATCTCAGGTGTTATGATGAAATTTACACTCCCCCGCGTTGTGATTTGCATTGTCTCTCCAGTAGGTGTTCCTTCTATAGTCCACGTTGGTTTATATTTATGTTGCTACTCTTCCTTGATATTCAACTTCTCCAACACATTTTTCACTTCCTGTATCTTCTCCAAAATCGATGCCCTGTGATTCTCAACATTCTCCCATACTTCTGAAAGTCGATCTTCGACTGTGGTGGCTATCAACTCTACATCTCTATTGTCAGTGATGTTTGCATTGGAGTTTTTTGGGCCTTTGCCTTCTTTCTGGAGCCACTTGCTTGCTCCCCTATTCTCTTCTTTTGGGAATCTGATGGATCAGATGCCTCTGGCATATGTGTATCCATTTATGCATCCTTCCCAATATCTTCCTCCACATGTTTCTCCTATGTCTCTTTTCTTATTTCTTTTGCGTGAACCTGATCTATTTTAATTCTTTGTGTTTTCTCTATGTGCGGTGGGTTCCTTGTAGAACCATGATATGACTTAATTTGTGTCCTAGTTTTCTTCTATATAGGGTTTCTTATCCCCACTAGACCTTGTGTCATCTTCTTCTTCTTACTAGCACCATTCCTGCGTGTCTGCTGCGTGGGTACTATTCTACCCTGCGTCTGATTTTGTACCGTTGGTGCTTTTTTTGGGATCATTGGTACTTTCCACTCCTCAGGTCACTCCTTGACCTCCATCTGTATGTCTTTCTTCATCGTGCAGTAACTCAACTATAGCCACTCCTTGGATGGATCCCTCTTTTCCTGTAGCCACATGCTATGAAATGATTCTTGGAAATTTTCTATCTGTCCAAACTCGTAGACAATTTCTAGGGAAATCCTCCATGTATATGCTAAACGGTTTTGGATCTCCCTCAAGTACAGAGTGAATACATCACTATTTATTTTCTTTTCCTTTGGGTCTGTTGTGCTTTGAAGTGATGTGTAGCAGGTTGCACCACACTTTCCTGTCCTCTGCAGGAACATATTGTATGTTGTTTATTTCCATCCTACGAATGCAATGAGGATGGGTAACCACGAGTAGTGGAAATCAGAGCCCCAATCCTGTGTGTCCTTGAAATCCTCCAAGAATGATTTAAGTAGATAAGGGCCCTAGCTCATCGAGCTCCACTTCATGCACTACACTGCAATTGCTACCACTCCTGATGGTACTTCCTCCTTTTTTCATTTTCACATTAATTTGCAACCTAACATCCTTTCCGCAAATCGCGATGCAATATTGTTGATGTCATTGATCCTGATTCCCCTGTTACCTCTATCCACGCCATACTTTTCCTTGATTTCGTCAAAGATGGAGTTTTCTTTCATTTTTTCCTCTAACTACTGCTCTAGCTTTTCCCCGTCTGTGGGTAGCCCCGTGATCAAATCGACGTTTATAGGCACCGACCTATCCATCCATAGAATTCCTCCATGCACCCTTTCTAGGAGTTTCTTCACACATCCATTGATGTGTTTACCATGCCCGAAGTGTGGTATATCCAATAAATTAATTATTCTTGTGTTGTAGAGCCCCAATATCCACTGCATAACATTGGCGAACTTGATGGGCCCTCTCCCCTACTCTCTAAATATTTTTGTGGTGCCAAATATGAGAATTTTAATGTGTTTGCTACGTCACATCGGAGTATTTGATGTTATCTAATCCTCCCACTATATCATCCTTAGCCTTCACTCCCTCAGGAATTTTTGTCATCATGACTGCCAATTCCGCCTGTGTGCGCTATATTCCTTTTGCACTGCTCTCAGTTCACACCTTCTTCTTCCCTTACGGGGACGATACCCCAATCTATGGTATGCCCTAGAGCTCTATTCCATGATCTAATTTTGTCTCTAGGTCCTCATTCACTGAATATGTGGCCTATTCTCCCTGTTACGACCCTTTTCCCTTGGATGGGTCAGATTCGATCCTCTCTGCATCCTCCTCTGGTTGCCCGATCTCCTGTGCTGGGTTTTGTTCCTCCTCCACCTACGTGGTAGTAGGTTCATACTCTCGCATGTGAATCTCATCCATATCCATGACTGTGGGCATCTCTTGCATCCTTGTTTGTGTCACCTGAGAACAACTTCTCATGTTTCACCCAACCCTGCTTAGTGCTCCGACTCTCGATGGCGACATCCTACTGAAATTCGAACTGCTGACCACAAATCTCCGCTTATTGTTATCACTGCAGACTCTCTCGTGCTCAACTCTCACTCTTCTTTCTTCTCCTTAGTGAAAAATGCAAATGACCACATTTCCCTCCTTTTTGACTTTATAGAGGGAAGACGAAATGATAGTTGTTCTACACTGACAATTTTCACTTTTTCCTACGTGCTCCATTTTCATACATGTCAATTATTTTCCTGCGTGAAGTGTTTTAAACACTGGTTTTTTTGTGGTGCACTTGTTAATTCCATTAATTCTATTACATCAAAACCTTCAATGTTCTCCTATCTTTTTGTCTTTTTGTTCCCTTTCTTCTTTTTATGGATTTTTGTCTTTCTCTTCTAATCATCTACCATATACATCATGTACAATCATACCTTCTTTCTTTGTTTTCACCTCATGTTGTTAGGTCGATTTTCTTGATACAATTTCAATCAACTACCATTCACTAGTCCTCTGAGATTCTTCCTTGCAAGATATTTCAGTTGCACAACACCTCCATTTGTGATATCCTCTACCTGATAATTCCCTAACCAGTGCATTTTGAACTTCCCAGGGTGTTGTAGATACCTACTATCATACGGAAGAACTAGATCTCCTACCTTAAAGATTTTCTTCTTCATGTGCCTATCATGCCAAGATTTGTCCTTTTCTTTTTTTACTTCCTGGTGAAATCCTGCTAAAATTATGTCTTCTTCCAACTCCATAAACTAATCCAATCTTTCCCGTGCAACACCTCCTTCTATTATGTTGGTGATTGATGCAATGCACATACTAGGTACCAGGTAATCCAATGGAACCACTTCTTTTTACCCATACACCAGTTTGAATGGTATCTGTCCTGTAATATTATTGCATGTAGTCCGGTAATCCCATAATACTATTGATACCTTCAAATCCCAATCATCCCTATTCACGTTGAAAATATTTTTCATTGGATTCTCTAGAATCTTGTTAAAAGATTCTACTGTACAATTTTCCTGGGGATGGTAAGGTGTGCTCTTATGATGATATATCTCAATTTATTCTATCATAGCTCTGATTGTATTGTTAATAAAATGAGTTCCCTAATCACTCAACAAAATTCTAGGACATCCAAATCTGGTCACCATGTTCTCAAATAGAAATTGCACTGTAGTTTCTGTGCTGCAGTCCTTCACTAGGGTTACTTCTGCCCATCTGGTTAAATATTATGTTGTAGTGATGATGTATCTGGCTCTTGATCTCCTTGCTAGTGGATTAATCGGTCAAATGAAATCCACAACCCATTTATCAAATAAATATAAAGTTACTTGGGGCATAAGTGGCATTTCATCCCTTTTGGATGGTTTCCCCACCCTTTGACAGAAATCATAGGTCTGAAAGTATTCCTTTGCATCCTTATGTACTGTACGCCACCATAATCCTGCACGCAACACCTTCTATGTTGTAGTCTTTCCTGCATAGTTCCCTTAATCTATCCCTTCATGTGCTTCTGCTAGCACCATGGAGCGTTCATGCTCCATGACACATATTCTTAGAATTCCATCTGCACCTAGCTTCTATAAATGACCTGCAATCAACTAATAGTCTGCATCGCACACTACCAACTATTTTTTCTGTGTGATAGTAAATTCCTTGGGAGCCATTCCAATGCTAAAAAATCCAACAATGTTAGAAAAATAATCATCAGCAATCTGAACAGAAAAAATGTTAGCATCAAGAAAATTCTCCTCCAAGTTCTTTATCTCCTCTCCATTAGTAATTCTTGATAGATGATCTGGTCCTACAATTGGCTTCCCTAGTTTTACTATGATTTTAGAATCATATTCCTAAAACAATAACAACCATCTACAGATCCTTCCCCCAAACACTGGCTTATTAACTAGGTACTTCAAAGTGGAATGATCTATAAACATCTTAAAATGTTGACCCAATAAATAATGTCTGAAATTTTTTGTAAGGAATATACCATAGCCAAACCTTTCCTTTCTATAGTATTATAGTTTTTTTCAGAATCAGATAACTTTATACTAGCAAAATATATTGGGTGATCCATTTCTCCTTCACCTGGTTGTGCCAAAACTTCTCCAAGTGCAATGAATGAAGCATCCACATCCACATGCACATGAAATTCTTTTGTCCAATATGGAAAGCTCAAAATTGGTGCAGTCACCATCTTCTCCTTCAATATGTCCAAGCTTTCTTGGCATTCATCACTCCATTGAAACCTGATGTATTTCTTTAGTAACTTCTCCATGGGCGTAGTAATCTTTTCATATCCCTTTATAAATTTCCTGTACTACCCTGTGTGGCCCAATGTTGCTCTAAACTCACGCACTGACTTTGGTGGTGGTAAATTGAAAATAATTGTTGGATTACTGAGAGGGGGGGTGAATCAGTAATAACGTAATTATAATCCTTTTTCTTCAAATGTTATATCAATGCAAAATTATTATCCGATAATGAGCAGTAAGAAATAAACAATTACACACATACACAGTACACCAGTGTTTTACGTGGAAACCCAAATCGGGAGAAAACCAGGGAATGCTTTTTCTTATATGTCTTGAAGAATTACATTCATTGGAAGCACCAACTTCCATTTTTTTCTAGCTGCAAATGGAAGGAGGCTCCAACCCCCTAGTTTCTCAGGCTACAACCTGAGGGAAGCTCCAACTCCCAAATTCTTTGTCTACAACCAGAAGGAGGCTACAACCCCCAATGTTCTCCGGCTACAACTGAAAGGTGGCTACAACCACTTGTCCTTGCCCTGTCCTGCCACCCTAAAGTAGAAGTAGAATGATGGAACCACCATCACACTATCACTGTGATATATACCGCTGTAAACTTGTACTAATAAATATGAACCATGCATCAACCATGCATCAACCTGTACCTCAACCTGTAATCAACCTGTACCATAAACAAGTGCATCAACCATGCACCAACCTGTAATCAACCTGTACCATAAAAAAGTGCATCCAACCATGTACCAAGTATGTACCAATCATGTGTCAACTACTCATAAACTATGACTCATCAATATGTACCAACATCATCAACTATACACCTCATGTATGTGCCAATTCATCAACTGCTTGTCTCAACCATGTACTCAACATGTACCTCAACCAAAATCCCTCATCAATTTCATCATCCAAATCTGATTTGTATCTTTGTAATAGACCCGGTGTATATGATCACATTCCTGCAAACCTTCCTTAGCTTTAAAAACAAGAGACTAGCATTTTCATCAAACTTTTCATTAGTCTCACATGCGTAGTTTTGGATTAGTCAACAACCCTAACTTGAAGTAATCATAACTTTGAACCTGTAATGTATAAATATACGAAACTGATACACAATATTATTTAGTGTTGTTTATGCAATTCCTCCAAGTTTCACTACTTGGAACCTCTCAAAAAAGGAATTATCGCAAAAATGGCATACCTTGCTGAATTCTGGCTTATTCTAGAGAGCGACATTGTAGAGAATGCCCCACACAAAATATTTGATGAATTGATTTGAAACTATTACACAAAATACTATAGAAGGTACCCTAACCAACACATGTGGTCTCACTAAATTTTTATCTATTATGAAGAAGTTATGATGTTTTTACCCTAAACACCTGATTTTGACTAGTTTCAGGACTGGCCACAAACCCTATTTTCCACGGAGTGTAACTCCAAAAATAAAATGAAAACCAAGATGAATTTATTACCACAGATAATTGGATATGTTTAATCACTTTCATAGCAATTTCACGGTCTGAATCATTATAGAATTTTTTTTATAGCGAAAATGGTGAGATGACCTGTAAATAACATACCTTAGAAAGCACCATCAAAAGAATTTATCCTTCCTTGCATTTCGGCCTTCTTTTCTTCACCTTCACTGAGAATTCCGGTTTAGATATCCTTGGTTACCTCATAAACATATAGATATTCAATATTCTCAAGTGTGTTTCAAATGAGAGAGCTTTGCCTCTTATTTATACTCTCCAAGTAGCTTCCTTAAAAACATCTTCTAGGTCACTTGGCCCACTTTCCTTATTTTAGGGTTGGGTCCACTTCTAATTTTTCCATTAAATTTATTATTGAAATAATTTATTTTGTATTCACTT